>JBBYHQ010198260.1:0-24684 GCA_038382645.1 Spergularia azorica
TCCAAAATTTTAGGACCCGTACCCGGACCCGTTGCCAACGGGTCTTAAAATTTTGGACCCGGACCCGTCCACAACGGTTAGAAAAACTGTTTCACTACAATAGATACGAGTTTTCAATTACAAAGCCGAAGATTTTAACTATTAAGTATACAATGATTTAATCAATTGAATAAATTCGTTCAATAGTTTTAACTTTCGAGTATATGTTCAATAGTCTTAACTATATATGTACTTATCAAGCTATTCTTTTATGCGTTTTACCTTTTCGACCTTCTTGTGTCTAGTTGTGTATAGAAAAGCATACTTGTAATCTTTTCTAGGGAGTAACTTTTCCATCATTGTTAATTTTTCTCATCCGTTGTGATGATAATCGAAGTATGAATATTAAGACATTTGATTCATAGCATATAAGTCGTGCATTTGAAAAAGGAAGTGTTTGAACTTTGAACAAACTTTGTTTGGAAAAATTTAGGAGTAAAGCAAATGATCAAGTGACAATTGGAGTATATATAAATTTTGCTAACCAATCTACAAATAAAAGTTTACCGAACATTGTAGGATTATTTCAAGAGATCGATATCAATCCGTGAATGAACTTTGGTTGGGAAAACCGTAACGGGAAGCAAGGGTCGGGTCACAATTGGAGTATATTATTATTATACTATATATTTCACTAACCATTTTCTATGCACAACGTTATTGTAAAATCCTGTTTCATAATTTCACGGGGTCACAATATAGTTTTATTTATAAAACCGAATTTAAATTTTCGGATACATATTGTTGACATTTAACAAACACCCGAATGCCACATTGGCACCTCACATAATATATGGTAGGTAAAACTATTCAGGTGGCGATGAGCTCAAGACCAACAATAATTATAGACATACTAATTATGAGGATTTTATTCAAGTAATTGCTGTTTTTTTAGATGGGTCCTTACTAATTACTTTGTGTGAGTTGTAGCAAGCTGTTTGGTGGGGTTTAACAAAAACCCAAAAATGGGTGAACGAGAAAGCCATTTCACTTGAACATTATACCCCACATCCAAACAAGCCACTTCCATTCCATCAACTTTTTTTCCCCTTTCCCATCTTTAATTAATTCCCTCAATATATGAACTATATGAATTACTCTTTATTTACACTTTTTACCCATCTTTTCTTGCTATAAAATGGATCATAAACACACCAAAACTAGCTAATTAGTTCTCAAATTGCTAATTCCCCTCTTTTTCTATAGCTATATGCTCTTTTTTCTCTCTTAAGTACCTACCTATTTCTCCACAAATTATATGTTACATTTTTTTCGCCAAGAAGAATGAAAACAAGGTTTGGGTGTTGAGCAAGATGGAGAAGCAGGGCACGTGCATTACTAACTCTTGCAATTAGCTAGATACACATGTTTATGAAATCGTTTTGTGTGTATAGGGCATGCAATAGGATGCTGCTGCATAATTTTGCGATCCTGATATGAGTTTTAAAGTCATTTATGTAGGTCTATCAGCGAGTTCAGAATTGTCGATTGCTACTTAGTAATTAGTATGTAGGTAGGTTTCCGAATTGAACTACAAGGAAATGAATAATTGCTTGATTTATTAGCCTTTCTTATATTTTGAGCTAAGATCAATAAATAGTTGTTGTGAGTTGGTTGTTCATGTGCCCCTCTTCACCATCATGCCCACTCAAACTTATCGATAAGAGTTCGTCGTGCTTTTGCTTCTTCTATATGGGGACGAAATTTCAAAGGGAGGAAGATTACTATGATCACCAACTTCATTATTTTATCAAATTTGAGGTACGTTTATCGTTCTTTTAGTTGAATTTTATATATATTTCGCTCTAATCATTTAATTTAGTCCAGATTCGAGTCCTGAAAACTCTTAACACTTTTTATTGTATTATGCTGGTATAATGAATTATTTATTGTGGTTAATCACTTTAATTTACTTGTAGCAAAGTGTAGTATAGCAATCAAGCCATGCAATTGATCGATCGACATAATTATTATACCATGATGTTCGTGACCTTGGTAAATCTATAGTTTATGTTAGTGCATGTGAACTTTGAAAAAGAAGATTGTTGGGTCACTTTCTATTGCCGAAATGTAATCTTCAAACTTAAGATTCTTTTTACCCCATCTATGTTTGTATGTTCATAACGATTCCTACATTGCATTTGTAAGCAAATCTAGTATATATTAAATTACTAGCTAGTGCATTGTACTAGAGAACGAAATTGTATCATTCGATGCAATGCCAAGTATATATATGTAAACATTTAGGGTGTGATTAGTACAGAAGATTACGGTATTCGCAAAATAATGGGATTGATCAAATACGGATAAGGTGTAAAATGAATTGGATGGAGCAGCAATAAGGAGAGAGTATGTATGTACTTAATCATTGCATAGTGATGAAATTATAAATGTAAAGGTGTTTATGTGAGTTTAAGCCGAACAATAATAGGGATTATCGATGTTAATTAAATGGAGATCGATCTGATTATTACATTGTTCCTTTTCTTTCTTTTCCGATAATCCGATCCCAACTAGATTACATATTCATTACATTGTAATGAGATACATGCTATATATGCATGCATACTTCCAATCATGTCTTTCTCTGGATTGGTTATTATACACAAAAACGAACTCAATAATTTATAAAATGGTTGATTGTTATATAGCTACTTATAAATAGTAGATGACCATATAGACAAAAATTACTTGTTTGCGTGATACATTGTAACTAATGGATTGATACTACTACTAATCAATAGTACAAATAAGTATGTAACCATACAAAAGAACCAATTTTTCTTTAATTCTTCGTGAAACCTTGGTAGTTCAATATGAGTTTGATACTACTACTCTATGATATCAATATATCGTGATCTCACATTAATTGGTATTCATTATTTATCTATTATTAATAATTTCTTGCTATTCGTTGTCACTACGCATTAAGGTTTTCAATTTTACTTTAATAATGTATGTAAATGGAGCTAGCTAGCTAAGCTAGAGTAGTGAATCGCTAATGTTTATCGGTGAAATTACTAAAATATATATCTATCACTATTTAGCTTATAGCTAAACATCAAAAACTACCAAGAATCCAAGATCATAATGCGTAATTGCGTAACGTAGTATATATAGTCGCATATATAACACTCCCCCAACACTATTTTGCTGTGAATTACCGGAGAAAATTATTTAATTCTTGGATATATAGTTCTTCCTACACACAGCATATAAGCATGCCTAAAGCATGGTGATTATTCTCATTATAGTTGGAGTTGCAAGTTTTCTATGCAAATTCTATCGTGAGACGGTCTCATACGATGAGACGGTCTCACCGTAGAATTACCGTAAATGGGGCCTTTTGTCAAAACGACCATTTACATTAAACTATTTACCAAACTGACCATGCCCTAGAAGTATTTATCAAAATGACAATTATTATTCAATGAAATGAGAAATATCAATTATTATGGTCTAATCAATAGCCAATAATTCCACTAAAAAAATAATTAATAGCTCATAATTCCCAAACCCCCACACGGCCACTCACCCAGCCAAACCGCCACAGCAACTTCCGGCCCGACGCACCTCACCCACATCACCACCAGTCCGGCCGGTCGTCACTTTCCGACCTCCGATCCCATCTTTGTTCATTTCCTCTCTTCTCTACTATTACCCTTATCCCATCGTCCTCTCTCTCCTCCCCTTTCCCCACTACCACCGTTCCCACCTCCTCCAGATGACCGATGATGGATGTACCGCAGTGTGGGGGGATAAGAGGAAAAGTGATGAAATAGGTGAGGGAGGGAGAAGATACACAGGGAAAGGATGAAGAGAAGGGAGGATGGTTGCGGTAGTGGCGGAGGGGATGGCCGGCGCGGGGGTTTGAGTTTAATTTGGGTTGGATGCAATGTCTATTTATTTATTTTGATTTTTTGTTTTATAAAGAGAAAATGCACTCTAAAAAAAATACTCATAATAAATTGAAAATTATCATTTTGGTAATTAGTTTTAGAGTATGGTCATTTTGGGTAAATAGTTTTATTCAAATGGTCTTTCTGGTAAATGGCCTCTGTAAATGTTAGCTAGTCTTGTATGATCCGGTCATTCAAAATCATAAATAACGTGATATAGTAGTAAACTAAAACGATCATTAAAAGTATTACCATATAGTAAAAAGAGTCACTTAGTAACAAAATATACTTTGAGAGACTGTTTTTTATGAGAATTTATATTTCTTATATAGCTCTTTTACTACTATTCGAGTATTCCTGATAAATTCTCTTTATGCATGTTGAGCAGAGACAAAATGTAGCAACACATGCATGCCAAATATAGGTTAATTAATATCATAATTGTGTGTTCTAATTTTGCTACATTTGCATTATTAGAAATTTAAAATCTCTTTTTCAATTCATTTTCAATTAGAAATTCGAAGCGACACATTAGGTAGCAATGCTTTACCATAATACTCCATTTGAACCAGATTTGTCACCACCTTTTAATCAACTTTGATGTTCTTGCTACGATTATGACATTGTGTTGTAATATTAATAGTCAAATACAACTTTGAAACGCAATACCTTAAAGAGCTAGTATTCTATAACAATCCGTTGAAATTATAGATGTTTTTCTATCAAACAATTTGTTCTTAATTTCTCTTTGTTGTTTTCGGACAAATGTTCATGCGAATCAGCGAATGTTTTGTCAACAAACTAAAGCAACAAAGAAACGAAACCAAGAATATTAATATAAATACATGGTTCAGGAAAATTACTGTATTGTGTACATTTGAGAGTATGTACATACACACCCGTTTTTCATGTTGTGTACTTATACACTCGTTGTGCATCCTTTGATAAAAATATGGAAATTTACTTATCAAGCCATATTGGCATAGTTTTGCAAGTATTTATTGGGAACCATAAATAAACTACAAAAAAAGTACGTTGAAGTATAACGATGAAATCGAATTATTGGAATAGATAAGAAATGCTTAAACCTAATATGTTAGAACCTAAAAATAAATATCCAAAGTTTTCTTGATCGATCTTGTTTATAAAAGGCCTATACTATACATAACTTTAGAATAATACTGAAGATATCCACTAAAAACATGAAATACTCACAAAAGTACAAATGTAAATTTTGGAGTATGGTAGGCACTCTGCATGATTCTCCGGCGATGTGTTGGCGCTACATCGAGATGTAAGCAGAGAGAAGGACATTTCTACAATACTTTAGTTCGCATGTATTCGATATTTGAATCATGAGGTATCTACCAACGACTAGTTTAGAAAAACTCTAACTGGTATTCTTTCGGAGGCTACATTTGATAGAGAAGCGTCTATATACCAATAAGTACTCGGAATCTAAAATTAGATAATCTCAACTCGAAATACAACTCTGAATCATATTTGAATAACGTTTTCGACAACCAAACATGCATCGAAGAAATGTGAAGGAGAAGAGGGCAGATTGGTCTCAAGTTTCAACTCACAAAGAATGACTTGTTTGCCACACAATGGGAAGCAAAAACACAAGGACCATGTACGAAGATGTTCCCAAAAATAGGTGTTACCTCTCTTTGAAGTAAGATTGAGAGTGATTTATCAACCGTCAACTATACCTCATTATTATTATTGGAACCTCAAGTGTCCATTCCCAAAACCTACTATGGTACGGATGTTCCATTTGTAACCAAACCCACAAAATAAGGTACTCTATCAAAATGCGATTTTCACTTTGTTGAAAACCAATTTTAATCTATACCGTGTTTTGTGCGAACATATAGCACTGTCGTGAAAAGGAGTTCTAAAATTTCATAACGGAAGTGTAGAGTATTATGAGCGTTCATGAAATCAAACTGAAACCGGGAATTCTAAAAGGACCGTTAGGGCCAAAACTGAAACATTGTTATAACATACAACCTTAGATAGAATCGATGATCTTTTTCCTATAACAATATAAGAATTTCCGTACACATCATTTCTCAACATTATCGATCAACAAATCAATAAAATTCAGTAAGAGACAAGACTTATACAGAGGGCCGTGCTCTCAGTGTACAGGATCAATGGTGTTTTCACTACTTTGTACAGAGTGAGCTTTTCGAGTCATATTTATTCCCAACATTATTAGTAGCATTGATCTGTGTTTCACATCGGTTAGCTGTTGGGACATATTCACTACTCCGGGACGTTTATCAGTTACGTGCTGGAGGAAGCAAGACTGGGGCAGTAAGTTGGGAGTATATATATACCATAGAGGTGTGTATAGTGGCATTCGCAATCCAGTGCTGCAGGACAGGTAAAACCACTGCTGCCTATATTCCAGAAACACGATTTAGAAGGGCATCATTCCCGTAAACTGAATCTATATCCCAGTTTCCTATTGCTGAAGAAAGCGTGGTTAGATCAACTACAACGGATCTCATACTTGGCCGAAGCTGAGGGTTATCTTGCGTACATGCTTTAGCAAGCTCAGCCACCTGCAAACATATATGACAGCACCGCTTACAGAAATCAGAACTAGAAATCTCTGAAGCCTTAAGTACAGTTGTCACTACTTGCAGATGAAATTGGTTGAAATTTCTCACCTGACGCACTGACTCGAGTGGGTAATCGTCACCAAGTCTGGGGTCAATAAGCTTGGATATCTCATTCGGATCAGAATTACTGAGAACATTCTCGAACTGCAAGAACGACAAAACGGACCCAAACTTTACAAAAATCACTATATTCACTAGTAATTTGCTTAAATCAGCTAAAGCAAGGCGAAGAAAAGAATGTGAGTTGCTTGCTGGTGGATCAGTAATTGGAGTCCTTTCGACATGAATAAGGCCGATATGATCTCCGACATGAACAACATTACGAAATCATGTATACAACCCTCCCCCCAACCCCAACAAAAGAAGTGATGAAACCTGCGGTAAGAGAGGAGAAAATTTCATACCAGACCAACAAGACCTGCCGATTCAACAGCTGATTTGCTTTGCTTCACCACAGCTTCTTTTGCTGATATGAGTTCATAAAGAACAACTCCAAATGCAAAAACATCAACCTTTGGAGATACTTCACCAAATTGAGCATACCTGTATGCAATGCATCAGATTAGATAAGTCACGAAAAAACCAGGCATCAAAAGCTTAGTTGCTTTTTATTTATCTATAGAAGCCTTGTTTTAGTTACAGGGAATTCAAAGTTTCCATTTATCTTGGCTTTCATGGCAAATCCAACAAAGAATAAAAATTACTCTGGTGGCATGTATCCAAATGTTCCCACAAGTCGAGATGTCAAAGTGGTATTTTCTACCTCAGAGAGCTTGGCCAACCCGAAATCTGCAACCTGCACAGATGACATCAAATCAACTTAGTTTTGGAACCCTTTTATGTGCTTTCAGTTTGCAAAAAATGCCCGAGCCCATATTGGCAGACATAGTGGGTGATTTCAGGCTAGAATAAATCGTAAGCAAACAGCTGAATAGGTACAATGCAAGAAAATCGGTGATAGATACCTTGGCTTGGAAGTTATTGTTTAGCAATATATTAGCAGGTTTGGTATCCCGATGAATGTAGACAGGAACAGTATGCTCATGGATATATTCGAGACCTCGAGCTGAATCAAGAGCAATTTGTACCCTGGTAGACCATGACAATGGTTCCCTCACTAACAATCAAAGCACTACAATTATCAGAATCGGCAAAAAGTTAAATTCAAAGAGTACATTCAGAGAGAAAAAGCACCTGAGCTCCGCAGATGTTGGCTTAAGTTCCCATTTTCAACAAACTCATAAACGAGAAAAAGGGAACCCTCCACGCAATACCCTAGTAAGCGCACCTGCAACAAACATACCTTCTTAAAAAGATGCAAACTAAGCTGAAAAGTTATCATTTTAACATGCAACATAACACGTACATTTAAACATTTTGGTCAGCAGATAAGTTTTCGACATGACAAAAAAAGTTAATGAACGGAACAAAGTACAAAGATAAGGTCTCCATAGGAGAGTTAATTACAAACTACTCCAACTGTGCTGAAAATTTAGAAATTTATCCCTGAGGACTCATTGGAAAGCAGAAGACGTACCAGGTTTAAGTGATGAACATGAGTTAAGACCTTCAATTCAGCTAGAAACTCCTTTGATGCTTGCATATCCATCTTCTTGATTGCTGCTTTCTGAAATTGAAAATTGATTATAAGATGTAGTAAGTACATGTACTATGCACAATTGCACATCATGTACCAAGATTCGAAGAAGCCAGAAACATGAAAACTTACATGCCAATAAACTGGTGATGTTGAAAAAGGAAAAAGATCACCCCCAAGCATATACAAAACCCAGTACTTATGAAATCTAAAGAGTCACATTTGGTGTAGCGGAAAAATGACCTTTGGATTTCCAAGCCTACACTTACAAACATATATATTCTGCAAGACGAGTGCATGATTTTCTACTCATTCTCACAATCATTATCCTAGCCTCCTAGGGTGTCATGCTTCTATGTACACAGACCACAGTTAGATTGCAGAACAGCAGATAATACAAACTCGATAAAAATATTATTTTAATTGAATCTTGACGGTGAGCTGCACTGCTGCAGCAGTGCTTCATGTTGAATTACTAATGAACCTTCAATGTGACAAACTTGATGCATACGTTTATAAACATTCAATTCAATAACACCTACTGTCTAAGAAGTATTAAATTCATCAGTTGACATGTGAAATTTCCTTTTGTAAGATAAGAATGGCGTATTACACAAACCTCGCCTCTCAGCTCTGCAAAGTATACTACTCCATATCCACCTTGCCCAATCTTAGAACTGGAGTTGAAATTATCAGTTGCTTTGGCAAGCTCTTCATAAGAGAATTCCACTGATTTGCCGATATCTATGCTTGGAGTATTTGTGGCACCTCCAGCTTGACTAACAGAACCTGCATGTCAAAAGGAAGTTCTCTCTCAGAATGAAGGAAACCAACGAACAACGCGGAGAAGAACAGGCTGATATTCAAACTCTCTTTGTTCAGTATGATTATGACAAATCCAACAAAATCATTACAACATTCCAGGTTTCCTCTGTACTGTGGTGTTTCTGGCAGGTACAGAGAGGATGCTTAACGGCCAACACAAGTTTGGATCATTAATATTCGTGATGTACCAAATTTCAAAATGACAGATACACACATTCACGCACGCTCAAACATGTGGACACAGGCATACAATGCACTAACATTGGATGAGGAGGGAACAATACCAGAATGTGTTGGATGATATTCAGACATCTCAGGAAGTAATGAAGCCTTGATCGATGACCTTTGTCTTATGAATCTGACATACACCCCAACTGACAAAAGAATTATTATCACTGCTGCTATACATATCCCAACAATTGCTCCACCAGTGAGCTCTGATCCTGAAGTATTTCTGCCAAAAGTGAAAGCACAATATAAGTCCAAGCACAAGTTAATGAATTTGCTAATAAGAACTTTTTTCTGAGATGCTGCTAGAAAGAGCTTACCTTAAAACAAGGGGCGGGTAATTTCCACTTTCATCTGCACAAAAAGAAAAAAGAAAAAAAAAAATTCAGGTCACGGCTATTTTGGAAATTAGCGGACAGCGAGGCATAAAACCAAAGCACGAATCAACTTGACGATTTTATAACGCCATTCCATTTTAAAGATAAGCTCCCTGGTGTTAATGGTGGATGTAGTGTAAAGACCGCCACATAAGGATCCAATTCAATACCAACGAAGTACTCAGAGCTCTTGACTAGGCAGTTTAGCTACAGAAAGTAACCTAGGAAATCAAAGGTGCAGTGAATCTATTTACTGCCACTGATTAAGAAATAATCAGATTTCATTGATAACAAAGAGTCCGTCTGAGTATCCTTGTTAATTGACTTAGAATGTATCTATCTCGTTCTTCTTATAATAGTAAGTTGTAGATGTCGAAAATGGTAGAATGCAATCAACAAACAGATCCATGGCAAAATAAATCAAGAACTATCACAACCTATGAGATCTACCCCTACACTCATGCACATCAATATGAACCAAAAATCCGTCAATGTTGCTATTGAATGATTTCAAATTCACAACTTGCCAAACAATCCAACAATATTCGCAAACACCACATTTAAAGAAAGATCATAAATTTAATCAACTGACACTAGTTCAACTCTTCAAGACATTCCAAACACGAAAACAAGATAAACAGATCGAAAGAACATCAGCAACTAATTCAACAATATAAACAACACTAAAAAAGCTGACAACTTGCCAAACAAATCAACAATATTCGCAAACACCATATATAGAGAAAAGTCATATATCTGATCAACCAACACTATTTCAACTCTTCAAGACATTCCAAACACGAAAACAGGATAAAAAGGCCGAAAAGAACACACCTTTCCCTGGTATAAACACAATGCCATCACCAGAACTAAAATTGGCACCAGGATTATACCCCTCCAACAAACTCTCATTCAAACCAAACTGCTTCGATAAAGAGCTCAAACTATCCCCAACACTAAGCGGATACGTAATAAATAGTCCATACTTCATAGACACGCTACTATTCCCACAAGAACACTCCACCGGAACATTAATAATCGCGCCAATTTGCACATCATAACGATCATAACTGTTAAACCCCTGAATCAAACCCTCGGTAGTAAGGTTAGTATAATTAAACCGCGCAATATTATCATAAGTATCACCCTTTTGGAATTCATAGCTGAAAACATGACCTAGAAATGTATCATTTACGCAACCACAAGGGAACGGAACATTGATCCGAATACCAGAACCGACACCGTCTACACTAGAGATTTTATCACGATTATACCTCATTATTTCACTGCTCAAGTTACCATTATAATTGTTGAAGTAACTTGAGATTGAATCTAGGGTTTCACCTTGCCCCACATAGTATGATGCTAATCCCAAATTACAATCACTTCTACACTTTGATTCTACTGTAATTGAGAATATATACAGTTGAATAATTGCAATTATGAACCCTAATTTGTTCAATTGAAGAATTGGGTGGTCTGACATTTGATTGGAATTTTAAATTGGAAACCCTAGAATTTGGGAATCAATTGAACTGAGAAGGGGAATTTGGGGGTTTTGACCGTTGACATTTAGGGTATTATTTGAAGAAAGGCGGCGGTCAACCGCCAAGTATGACCAATTTCCCGCTTAAACAACTACTTTACCAGAAATAGTTTTAACATGGAATTATGGAAAGGAGACATCGTAAAACGCGGGAATATTTATATACACGTGTATACGTGGGACGTACAAGATTCCGAGTTTTAACCTACAACGTGATCATGGTAAGTTGATAACAAAATAACATGTGTATAAGTGAAAAATACAAGATTTCTAACTACAATGACATCACGGGGCGAATATTGTAGAAGGATTTGATATTTGAGATCTGAGTTTTCAAGAATTAGATAGATGGAGATGTTGCTGCAAAGGTTCAAGTCGTATGTTCCCGGCTCCTAGCTCCTACATTACATTATACTCCTCAAATAATCAACGAGAAACCGGTACCCTACGCTGCCTCCCATCTGGGATTGCGAAGAGAACAACTGGTTTCGAGTTCTTCACAAATGGAACATCACACCTGAAATAACCCATCCTCTCCAATTGAACAATCTCCCCGTACTTCAAATTACGCAGGTTGGCATCTCCAAGTGCAAGAGTATCTTGTCGAGTAACAGGATTAACAGCATCGAGAAAATCCTCAACTTGTGGAGATTTATCTTTTGTCTTCTTACTCTTGTTATCACCCTGAAATATGAAAACACAAATTGATCAGTGGCTGAAGTTAAAAAATCACAGTAAAAGAAAACGCAAAACAAATGCAGAGATGGTACACGCATTACCAGTTTCTTTTTCGTAATGAGATAATCAAACTCTACCAACTGTAGCTTGACCAGTTCGTCCGACTTAGGTAACCAAGTTAGCTTTAACTTGGTTGTTTTGACGGACCCGTCAAGATGCAAAACCCCCACTAACTGCACAATGTTACCCTCAGCATCCCTGATAATTTCTTTGATGATGGCATTTCCCCAATCCATTAAAGTTACCTCCTCGTCCACAGATATGCAGGTTGCATCAGTGTGATCTATCCATATATTTTTGGTATATGTGGTGCATTTATCACCAGCAGAACTGCACTTCTTGTGAGGAGGCAATATTCGTACAAAAGGCTCCTCAGGGCCATTGGTTAGTACTACAAGAACACGCCGGTCCTCAATTACAGCTGTATGTCTAGGACAAACAGGATCAATGATCCTTTTGTTGATAGACCAGAGTTTGTCCCATTCCATAAGGTTTTGGTTTGTGGATGCGCCCTGCAGTAGACGAAAGCAAAGAAAGGCATCATATGATATGCAAATGATAAGAGGGTAGCAAAAATTACAAGCAACACATATTAAAGATGTGCACTGTATGTAAGCTGAGGTGCTGTAAACACTCTGCTCCTGTAAGGTTATATACGTAAAAACATTTCAATTTGAAATAAAGCAATGAATTTCAACTCGGTATTAGCTATCAGCAAAGGGAAATAGATATAGAAGCAAACCTGCTCCAAAATAAACTGGATCAATGCCTCAATCTTCAGACCTCTGCGTAGCATTCCTTGGACAGTAGGTAAACGAGGATCGTCCCAACCATCAACCTTTCCATTTTGCACAAACCAGAGAAGTTTACGCTTGCTCAGAAGAGTATACACCATATTCAGTCTACTAAACTCATAAATTTCAACTTTTCTGACTCCCATATCTTTCTGAATCCACTGATACTGAGCATCACGGTCACAATATTCACTAGACCGAAGTGCATGAGTTACGCCTTCAAGAGCATCCACAAATGGACTAGCAAAGTCATAGGTGGGATACAGCTTATACTGGGAACCCAACCGATGATGAGGAATTGCATTGCATCTGTAGTAAACAGGATCTCTCAAGCACTTGTTTGGGTTCTTGAAGTCAAGCTTTCCTCTCAAGCAACACTTCACACCAATGTCAGATCCCGTGATCATTTCCTTCCAAAGCTCAAGATTTCTGTCCACGGTATTGCTCCTAGATTTAGATTCAGCCCCTTGGTCTCTTCCAATCCTCATTTCCTCCAGGGGTGTGTCGTCTACATAGGCTTTGCCCTCCTTGATCAATGTCTCAGCCATTTGCATCAACTTTGGGAAATGATCAGATGTGTAAGTAATGGTATCGTAGACAATTCCCAGACTCGAGATGTCTTTAAGAAGACTATCTACGAATTCCTGGCTCTCTTTGGAAGGGTTTGTGTCATCCAATCGCACAATAAGCTTCCCTTTATACTTCTCAACAAAATATTTGTTTAGTAGGGCTGCTTTTGAATGCCCTATGTGCAGGTACCCACTGGGCTCGGGAGCAAATCGCAGGCACACTTTCCCAAGTTCAGCATTCGGAAGCTCAACTTCAGGAGCAGAATTAGGTATTTTCATAGTCTTGACATTCACACCATTTACACTATTGGGGCGATTCTGACAATTCACACCATTTTCTGCCTTCTCTGTTCCTCTTTTCCCTGAGTATGTTACAAGGATCTCATTCAAGCATGAACTATACTCATCTGTCAAAGAGTTGTACCAGCGCACAAGATTTACGTATTTCAATGACCTTCTCAAATTTTCCCACCTCTGATGATTACCTATTAAGGGGTAAATAAAGAACTTGTCAGGAAGTTATTACCAAGTCTTGTGCCCTATATGATTCAAGTGACAGAAGACAAAATAATAGCACTGGGCAAACACAATCTTTCTTATGCTATTCACGTTTTGCAAAGTAACTACAAGTAACACAAAATAGAACAGAAATGGTTGTATTCGCAAATCGCAATCATAAAGAAAGTTTGCTGCAAGAATTTGGACAAGTAAGTGAAGTAACCATCTGACAAACAGAATCAGAAACAGAAAAGCGTAATAGAAAGCATGGTCAAAGCTAAAAATGATGCTAGAGTGCACATAGTTTTAAGAATACAGGGGTGTCCCCAGAAACAACATTCCACTGTCTCAACAATTCGCCAAAAGTTGAAGTCTTTGCCTGCAAGGCTCGGCCAGCATCTCACATTCTTTCTTATGCTATGCACGTTTCACAAAGTAACTATAGGTAACACAAAATAGAACAGAAATGGTTGTATTCGCAGTCATAAAGAAAGTTTGCTGCAAGAATTTGGACAAGTAACCAGCTGACAAAACAAAATCAGAAACAGAAAGCATAACAGAAAGCAAGGTCGTCAAAGCTGAAAATGACGCTCGAGTGCACATAATTGTAAGAATACAAGGGTGTCCCTAGGAAAAACAATCCACTGTCTCAACAATTCGCCAAAAGTTGAAGTCTTTGCCCGCAAGGCTCGACTATAGAGCTATATCAGCATTACACAATCTTTCTTATGCTATTCACGTTTGACAAAGTAACTATTAGTAACACAAAATAGAACAGATATGGCTGTATTCGCAATCATGAAGAAAGTTTGCTGCAAGAATTTGGACAAATAACCAGCTGACAACACAGAACGCGTAACAAAAAGCTAAAAATGACGCTAGATTGCACATAATTCTAAGAATACAGGGGTGTCCCAAGAGTCAAAACATTCCACTGTCTCAACAATTCGCCAAAAGATTAAGTCTTTACCTGCAAGGCTCGACCACAGAGCTATATCAGCAATTGACGCGTCATGACCAACCAAAAACGTGTTTGTCGACAAGTAATTATCGACATAGTTGCAAGCTATGTCGATTTCGAATCCTTGATGAAAGAAATCTAGCCACTGATCAACCTATTCATAAAAAATAAAATAAAATAAAATAAAAAAACACTAAGAATGTTGTTGGCCGAAATGATAGATAAATATATACATTGGTAAAGACTGAAGAGTGATAATTACCTGTCCTGACTCGAATGCATCATTTCCATACAACTGTAAACGACACGCAACACGCCCAATGTATCGCAAAATAACATAAGCACCAACAAGCTTTGATCTACAGATAGAAACAAAGAAAGCTCATAATCCACACTAGCATTATGAAACATAAAAATCGTTCTTGCAGGATGAATTGTTCTCACAACAACTAATAGAGAAAACGGAAGGCGACAATAGTAATCCATACTAAACAACAGAATTTGTGTATAAAGAAGCTTATAGCAGAAGCAACTGGAGTTTACCCATGAGGAAGTACTAAACAAGGCGAGGAACAGGGTGCAAGGGAGCCATCAAAAGAGATGGGTAAAGTGGCAATCTTGGCTGCTACAATGATGCCCAATGGAGGAGAATCGCCCGAGAACAGAAGCTTCATTTTCACGACTTCAGTTTCTAGGGTTTCAGTGATTTGGGATTTCAAAGATTGTCAGTTCCCGGTCATTCCTTTATATATACGGAGTATGATCGTTTCTTTCCTTAAAACTGTTTTTTTTTTTCTCTTTTCGTTTTGGTAAGTGACTACTTGTTGACTGTATGTGTCGTATCTCATAAGTAGGGATGGGCATAGACCCAGGACCTGACCCAAACCCGTTGGACCCGACCCGCTCGGGTCGGGTATGGGTCTAAAAAATTAGGACCCGACAGGTCCGGATCCGACCCAGACCCGCACACATTAACTACGGGTCGGGTCTGGGTCCATGATTTGAGACCCAGACCCGCCTAAGTTTAAAAAAGAATGAAAAATTCCGAAGTTTTGTCTAAGGTTTGCGACTCTCCCTAGCCTAGCAAGTCACACATGAATCTTCCATGTACTCCTACTCTCTGACTCCTTATATCATCTACAAAGAACTAAGTTCATCACCTCTCTTGTCTTCTGCCAATTGTCTTTCATATATTTTAGGTGAAACATATGTTAATTTATTTTTGCTTATTGTATGTGACGGAATTTCAAAGGCAAATAACACTCTAACTCGGAAATATTATTCGTTAGAAGCGTTATACTATTTGTTTCAAGGACCCGCACGAGACCCAGACCAGATGAGTCCGGGTCGGGTCCGCGTCTACACAAAATTCTACGGGTCCGGGTCTTAGCGGACCTGACCCATGCCCATCCCTACTCATAAGTAATAAGTTTCGAGCTTGTTCAAGTTTGTTGGTGTTGTGTGTCTGATAGGAAAGGGTGTCGCTGTGTTGGGATCCCCTCACGAGAGTAAACAAAGTAAGAATTCTTAACCTTGTTAAGTTCATTCGATGTACGGAGTATGAAATGTTGCCGTTTAATTCGTACGGCCATCGAGTTATAGTCTATGATTAAGATTGATTCGTTCCAAAACCCGTAAATGACGACCCTTTTACCCAAAAATGACACGAGGTAGCAAAATCACAATTCCAATCATTCAAATTACTAATAAATTTTCTATTTAATATATTATAATCACAGAATTACTAGACAAACTAACCAATATTCATCTGATTTCAATTTGACTTGATCCGGAAATGACAAACCCAAACAAGTCTTGAACCGGAATAATCTCGAAATATAAGTGTACATGATTTGAATGACAAGTTTGTCAAGTTTAGGTGCCATGAACACTTGAGCAGCGAGTCATGACAGTAGCTGTAACAATAGTTTATGCATTTGAAAATCTTTTTTTTTTTTTTCGAGGGAATGCATTTGAAAATCTTAGTTTAACTGCTTATACATGCATGCGGAAAAAAAATTAGAAATTGCAAAACTCTCACATTCCGAAACTTTTTTCCACACTGCGTAGGTGGAAGAGAAGTACATCAACATACAAGTCTAGTTGAGTTTCATTCTATCATCAATCATCCTAGTAACCCATTAATTTATATTAGTTTCAACTCTTTCGTTTTGTCATTACGGAACACTTCCCACAACACATATACTCATTATTTCTCCTTTTTTTTTATTTGTTAACATGTCGTTTTGATTCTTCTCACATATGAAAAAACGGGACATATTCGTCATTAGCTCATAGAGTTGACTCAGTTGAGTTTGATATCCTGAATGAAATCATCCGTAACTTGTCGACCCCAAATACTCCTCGGAAGGCATGATATGTTTTGGACCAAGGCATTCATTCACCCGTAAAGGTGACCCCAATAATTCTCAAGGAGTTCAATCTTGGTCTCATACGCATGAATCATGATCTGATATTCTGATATAGTGTAAGCTACTTGTTGTCAATTGTCACAAAAATAAGATAAAGCCGACCTCCGAAAGTGACTTATAATATACGACTTTTGTAGTTGTGTGTCTTTGAATTGTGACTTTTCTAGTCCTTGGAATTTTATGCTCGTATGTCAATCATCACCCATGAAGATATGTGGGCTACCTTCTGATTTATCTAAAGTTTTAGATAACCCTTTGCATGTCCCTACGATGTCACTACATTTCCGTCCAGGGCCGGTTGGGAGATTTCGGGGGCCCTGGGCGAAAGTTTTTTTGGGGCCCCCGATTTGTTATAAGCATATGAATTGCAAATTAATATTTTTTCGATTTTATCATTAAAAGTACGATTTTTCCTTCCTAAAAAAGTTCAAAATTGATAATTAGTACTTGATTTCTATATTGGAAAAGTCCAAGATACCAAAAGGAGGAAAATAAGAATAAAGCATTTAATGAATTAATAAGTAAATTAGATAGGGAATAAAAGAGAGTGAAAAGTGGCGGTCAAGGTTTGATTGGGCAACCTGGAGCAACTTACCATAGTAATACCACTGAGGCAACTTATGTCATATGATTAATACTGCATTTAAACTTGTTATGTACATGGGGGCCCTGGGCGACGGCCCATGTCGCCCATGCTAATAGCCGCCACTACTTCCGTCCACACTTGTTTGTAATCTAGGCGTCTCCGGCCAAAACATTTCCGGTCACTGCAATTCTATACGTCTAGTTTAAATTGATATAATATACTCAAACTTCTTTTTTTAACTTTCATGTAATCAAATGTATGTATACTTATTTTCGATACCAATTAGCACATAGTGCAAAAGTAAGTACTTAATTCCCTAGTGACTAATGAGCAACTAGGCATAAACGTTATTGAAACGTTCTGAAAATCACGTGATATGAATAAAACATTTCCATAAATATTCGACTCAACTACTTGGCCAAGAATCATTACCGGTAAGAGAATTAGTGAAAGCTAGGATGTTTTTCCCGTAAATTATGGTAACAACTAACAAAACACTTTATTCAACCAGAAACCGTTATGACTAATACTTTTCTTTTCTCACCAAAAAAGCCGATTATTAAAGTAAATCTCTCTATGTTCATGTAAACTTCCCGAACAAAACACGTGTCCGGCAACACACACTCATGACTCACCTCCAAATCTCCAATCAAGCCAAAGATAGAAATGAACCCCTCAAAAACCTCTAAAACATGAAAGATTAACCACATAATTAACAACATTTTTATACCATACCATAATAAACTCATCACATAATAATAATACAAATCAAATCATATACTAATACTTGGTCTTCTCCCCAAAAATAAACCCCATATATGAAAATAAAAAAAAGATGATCCACAAAAACCTCCCCACTTTCCTAGACTTCTTCTTTTTTAGTACTACTGCAAAAAATAAAGAAAAACTATAGAGTAATTTTCTTTCAATATATATTCATATTCAACAACAAACCAAAATCCTCCCCATAAAATTCTCCACCTCTTTCTCTCTCCTCCACACTACATAAACCCCCCCTATTTAATTCATAATAATATCACCATATCATAATATCCTATCCTAATTTCATAATAATCATAATAATAATAAAGTTCAGAAATCTCCTGGAAGGATTATTATTCCTGTATCTTGTTTGAGAAGCTAAAGAAGAAGATGATGCCGTCGTTGTCGCTGTCGTCGTCGCCGTCGTCGGTTTCTACGACGATTAAAGTCGATAAGGCGACCAGCGAGCTTCTCGCCGGACCTGATTGGACTATGAATATGGAAATTTGTGATCTCTGCAACTCTAATCACTGGTTAAACTTCTCATTCACGTTTTCCTAATTTTGACTTTTTTTTGTTGTTGTTCGGTTTAATTTTCTGTTTTTTTATCTAACCTAGATGTTTCAGTTTCTATTTTTAGAAAGTTTGTTGTGATTATGATTTTGATTGACTGATTGTGTTTGTTGTTGGAAAAAATGGATTAATTTTTGGATTAGGATGGCGAAAGACGTGGTTAAAGGAGTGAAAAGAAGATTGCAGCACAAGAATCCTAGAGTTCAATTGCTTACTTTAACGGTAGTGTTTTGTTGTTCCGTTTTCGTTACGCTTTTGTCGAATTTTCGGCCGAAATTGAAATTGAATTGTTTGTTTATTTAGTTATGAAATTGTGATTGAGTGGTTTTTTGAGCCGTGTAAGTTGTGTGTGTAGCTGTTGGAGACGATGGTGAAGAATTGTGGTGAGTATATTCATTATCAGATTGCGGAGCGCAAAGTTTTGGATGAAATGATCAAAATTATCAAGAAAAAGGTTCGGATTTTCGACATTACGAGTGTGTCATATTATAGATTGTATCGCGTGTTATTCGTGTTCATTTTCGAGTTTATACATCATTTTTGAGTTTATTTCGGTTTATTATTGTGATTTTCGTGTTGTTTTGTTGTGATGTTGTTGTCGATGAACCATAGACTTGAGTGTGTAGGATGATTAGTGACTCGTAGGGAGAGAATCGGTTTGTCGTACAATTATTGGTTATGATATGTTTAAATTGGCAATTTTGCCAATTTCTGAAGTGTAGTGTGTAAGTTTATCTGTTACCTAATGTGTAAAAAGTTTGTGAATCGGACATTAATACGCATTTATGGACACATGGTGAATAGTAATTGAAAAGATTGAAGGAAAAGGAAATTGATGATGCTATCTTTCCGTAGTAAATGCCGGGATATCTTTGAGATATGGAGGTTAATCTGCGTTACGAGATCTTTGGTAGAGTTGCGTTTGTTTTGATGTAGCGCTGTCCCTATTTAAAAGTGCGATGGTTTACAAGAAGCAGATTGTTGAGCTATGTTGGGGATTGAAATTTGTTTCTGAAATCTAGTTGTGTGACCTCTGAAGTTATAGGACTATAAACGAGACGAAATTCGGCCAGTTTCTAGTTCTCCTCCATCATGTGTGACTTCCTTAGTGGTATGTTGTTTGTTGGACAAAATTCTGATGGAGCGCTGGAATACAGTGGAATGGTCAATGGTCCACCAGCTCTTTTGGGGAAATAGATTTGGCGTTTTCTGTTAGGACTCGCTTCTTTGTGACAGAATGTCTAGTAGATGATATGAAATGCATAGTAATGGTTAGGATTCTTTTGCTAGGAATCTACTATCTATGCTTCCTATCGGAAATTCATTTCCAAGAATTTGAACAGTATCTGGCTTTGGTGAGATATAAGCCGGGAAATGGGGAACATGTTACTATGAGAGGTTGTGGGAAGACGGGTGGAAGACTGATGTATTTCTATCTATCTTGTTTCCTCGCGTTTAACATCCTACTCTACATAATGTCAGTCTCTTATTTCTACTATTCTCTGAGGCAATCTTGGGGTTAGGAAGGATTCCTTCTGGGTCGGAGATGGATGAGCTGATTGCCTTAATTTTGGTTCTGGATACTGTTCATTTGATGGGAAAGAAAAGCTAATTCTTTGAGTGTTTCAGCTGGATATATCCAAGGCTTCTCTCACTAGACCCACTCCATCTTCTTTGGCTGTAGCATATAAGAATCTGAAGCTCCATTGAAGTAACAGGTTTGTTGGTCTGTGGTTTTAGGAAAATATCAACACTTGTGACAATCTCAGAGGCGGAAGCCTGATCTCGCTTGGTCCAAATTTATGTGTTATTTGCTGAAGTAATACCAGACTCACTCAATCTTCTTTGTTCCTCAATTGTGGTGTTGCTTGAGTTGTTGCTGGTGTTGTGGCTGAGTTTGATTGGTCTTTGTGTGTAGCAGTGGTCGTGTCCTGTGGTCGGATTCCTTGGCATTAACTTTCGAGGGTATTACTTTTTAAGGACAACCAATTATGTAGATATGCCGTGTTACTGTGTTAGCTAGTAATGGCGCATATGGCTGGAGCTGAATTTCTGTCTACATTCAGGAATTACTTGTTCTTATAATTATTATTTCGGAATGGTTGTCTTCTTTAGTTTCTTTGTGGACCCAAAGCAATGGGTGCTTTTGGGCTTCCAGTCACATTTATACAAAAAAGGTGTGTGTTTGTAGTGTTTCCTCTATTGCTCCTTTCCCGAGTTCTTATTTTTCTCCATTTGAAAAAAAAGGGACTAAAGTAGAAAGTTTGGGAGGCTAGGTCACGAGGATATATGCAACGTATTCTGATGTTTATGTTGATACACATATATTTCACGGACACGATTTTTCATCCCGTCTCACAATTTTATTACATTTGTATTACTTTCTCCTATATGACAACTTTAACCTAAATCACTGTTTGCCTCGCAAGCTTCTTTTAGCTAATATCTGAAAACAATTGGTTCTTCAGGGAGACATGCATGTACGAGACAAAATTCTGATACTGCTGGATTCCTGGCAAGAAGCATTTGGTGGTCCTGGTGGAAAATATTCTCAGTATTACTGGGCATGTGATGAATTGAGGGTAAATTGCTTAATCCTTTTCTGTAAGTTCTAGGGTTCATTATTTTGTGAAGTACTAAGTGGCTACTGCCTGACAACAATTCTATAAGTGTTATAGTTGTAGATGTGTTCAGATCTTTCATTTTTACTCGTTCAATTGCAATGAAACCTGTTACATATTTTAGAGGTCGTTTTGGTATTTGATTGGTTTCTCGAGGGTGTCTCTCTCAGTGTTGCCTTGTTGTCTCGTGTACTATCAACCTGAAGTCCCTGGGGAACTCTAAGCTATGTCAGGTCTAGAATTGGTTTTGTGTTAATCTTCCGTATTACTGACCCAGATCATGTACTCTCACTTACCCATAATGTTGTGTTAGGTTGGTGCTCTTTTGGGAGACTGCTTGTTAAATTTTCTATAGAAGAAAAGATAGTCAATGATGTCATGTTCTGTCAATGTGCTCTTTAGAACTGAACACTTGGAATTTAAAATCTTCAAACACCTTCAAATTCAAAAGGCATTGTGCTCTATTGAACTGACTTGAAATTCAAAAGTTTCAAACACCTTCAAGTTCTAAAGGTATTGTGCTCAAGTATGCCGTTATAACTTTTAATTGAATATAACACCTTGAAACTTAAAATAGTTATTTGAGCAGTCAGATCTTGATGCCTGCATGTTGCATTTCATGTCCCTTCATAGTTGTTTTACTGCAGTCAGTTTTTGCCACTAGGCTCTTCCTCGACTGGAGGATTGATTGGAATGCCTCGACATTGAGGTTTTGAGATTAAGTTTTGGCCTCTTTCCTTCACTACCCTTCAGCAGCTAGCATGGCCTGACCAAGTGAGTGAGCGACCAGACAACTGTGCAGTATGTAAGGAGAGGTGGGCAGGTGGCTGGTGGAAGAGTATAAAACTACTTCTAGTTTAACCTGCAATGAATCTGACTTTAAAATGTCTAACAAGGTGTATACAAAAAGTGAATATGTATGTAAAGTTGTGAAAGATGGTTAATGCATGACTATCCTCATTTTCTAGCATGGACTATATAGGAAGAAGCAAAGACAAGACGCACAATATAAATTAAGTTTTTGAACATGCTTTCCCTCGTCTTTTTGGTTGCATCGATAGCCTGAGTGTTATGGCGTGTATGGCTATGTTATCCATATGTAGATATTTGATATTGATGCGTGAATAATGTGTATGGCAGCGTTATGGCGCGCAATTTCCTCAGCGGTCTCCGGCTTCAACGCCAGTGATTACACCACCTGTTACCCACCAACCAGGGGTTCCTCAAATTGGCTATGGCATGCCATCAAATTCTTCCAGAAGACTGGAGGAAGCGATGACCTCTGAGGTTGAAGGTTTAAGGTAACTTCTCTTGTTGATGTTAAGGTTTGCTTGCATGGAGCAGTTTGTTAGACTGTACTCCTTTATTAGTGTTATCCCCTAAATGGTTGGACTTTTTTTGTCAGTTTTTCAACCTTGGAATCTATGCGGAATGCCTTGGAGCTCTTGGATGACATGCTTCAAGCTGTGAATCCCAATGACCGCATGGTAAGTGACTAGAGTGGATTTTTTTTAGACAAAAAAGTGTTTTTTGGGGTGGGGGGTGTTGGAGCGGATACTGTATGTGTATATTCTCTTCAATTTGACAAATTATCTATAAGCTTGTTTCTCATGACTTATTTTGGTTGCAGGCTGTGAAAGATGAGGTCATTGTGGACCTTGCTGACCGTTGCCGTACCAATCAGAAGAAGCTGATGCAAATGATTACTACTACAACGTTAGTTCTGTTCGTATCTTTTTACAAATGTGATCAAATGTGGTAGAATGATTAGGTTTTTTTGAGCACTAATTTTGATGATCTAATTCTTAACAGAGATGAAGATCTTCTTGCTCGGGGACTTGATATGAATGATTCTTTGCAAAGCGTGCTTGCGAAGCATGATGCAATAGCATCTGGTGCTCCTCTTCCGGACCATGGGAGGCAGATCGTTGCCCAGCAAATTGATTCAGCCGAACCAAGCACTAAAGTTAACGAGGCAGGGGACAAACAGCCAACAGCAAATGGAAAATCTCCGATCTCTGCTGCACCTGCAGCTAAAGATCAGGTTGAAGAGGAGGAAGAGGAGGATGAATTCGCACTGCTTGCCCGAAGGTTATTCTTACAAGACATTTGTTTCTGTTGCATGTTCAATCTGTTTGACTTGTCTTTTTTTGTTCCAGCATGCTTCAACACTTCATTTTTGTGGTAGTGTATCATTAAACAATCTAGTGGGAACTCATGCCTAGGGTCTTACCCAGAATGGAAGATCATTGACATGTTGCAAGTGTGGTATATGTTATCTACATCCATGAGTGGGTATTTTCTTGTAGACCCTGTCAAAAGAACCAAAAAATTTGTGTGTTGTAGACCTTACAGGTTTTGAATGACTCATAGTCACAAATTTCGAAACAAGTGACTATTCTTTCTTTTGATGATATTTCTTTGGTTTAATGACTCTGAAAGGTTTCCTTCACTTTTTCAGTTTGTTCTCTTATCCTGCGTGAAATATAACAGCAGTTTGAATTTTGTGGAATTGTGCAGGCACTCTAAGACACAATCTGGACCTTCACAGAGTGGTACATCAGGCGTTACAGAAGATGGTGCCTCTTTTAGTGGCAGCAACAATGCATTAGTATTAATCGATGCACCTGCCCCTGCCCCTGCAACTACGACTAATGCATCAAAGGAGCAGGATCTGATTGATCTCTTGAGCATTGTTCTCACTACAAGTTCAACTCCTGAAACACCACAAACTCCCAATTCAGCCCCGGCTCAGAACGCCTTTGAGGTACCTTTATTTTTCCCCATTTCAGTTTTCTCTACTTTTTTTTGTTGGTGGGGGGAGGGGGGGGGTGATGATGACTTGCATTATAGTCTGTTCCCAAACATTGTGTTAAAAATGTGATCGTCTGATAACGTTTTAATTTCCTTTTTCTTGAAGTCATCGTTCAACAGTTATGTAGTGCCATGGGCTCAGCCACAGCCGCAACAGGTCATGCAGTCTCTGCCCCAGGTTCAGAATCA
>JBBYHQ010198678.1:0-24672 GCA_038382645.1 Spergularia azorica
CCCATTTTTCATGTGTATACAAAACCCTCTTTTTTCTCATACCCCTTTCTTGCACTTCATCTGCCCATTTTGGTAAAAATTCAAAAATTGATACCAAAGATGGAAACTTTTTGTTGTTTTGTGCATCTTGTGAATGTAAAGATTGAATCTTTACATAAAATTGCCCAAATTGGGAACTGGGTTTTGTGTTTTGAGGTAAAGGGTGTAATTTGAGGGAGAATTTGGGGGTGAAATTGGAAGAAAATGGTGGGTTTGAAGTAGGGTTTATGGGGGATTTTGATGGGATTAACATTTGGGAAATTAGGGTTTAAGAATTGGGGAAGATATTTTGAGGGAGTGGAAATTGGGGGAGAAATATTTTACAGGTGAAAGTGTTGGGATTTGCAGAGGAAGAAGGAATTGGGTGGTTGGCGACCGTTATTTTGTGACTGAAAATTTTACACGTTTGATTCCATTTTTTAATGATTTGATAATTAAAAAGTACTAGGGAATAATATTAGGAGTTTGGAAGAATGTCCTTGACTTGAGAACGAAATGGCGCAAGACTCAAGTCCACCTACTGTCAATGACTCACTCCACGGTCAAACGCGTTCATTACTTCATATGTTGATTCATGTTAGCTAAACCAAAATTATTCGGAAATAGAAATATGTTGTTGATGGTTGTTATCGACTTAAATGAGTGACAATTACACGAAAAGGTGTTGTAGATCAGCAACGTGACACAGTAGCACCCACTCATTTTCATCATCAAGATATTCAATGTGGAATCCGCTTGCATCTACTTTCCTGAGCTGAGCAATGGTGGATGTTGAGGACAAGTTAAACCTTATCAATTTTTCTCCATATGCGCCTTTACAATGTAGACAACGAGACTTTCGGCTAATCTTTTGTTAGAAGTATAATCAGAGAGTTCCCCTGCAATTCTTGTAATGGTCTTATAAGTTGAAGACGAGTTCTTTATAAAATGCTGCAATTGTAAGAAATCTGTAAATATATGATCCTGTGAAGAACATAAACGTTCAGTGTGGCCTGCTTCCCAGGTTGGGATGTGAACATTGGCTTCCTGAAGAAGCTTCAGTATTACATTTCCTCATAATGGCAGAACTGAGGTAAGGATAAAACAGGTCATCAAAGTCGAAAACTCCTCAGAAAGACAGAAACACACTGGGCATCATATACAAAAGTTACTCTAGTACCCGGAAAAAAACGGAGGATATTTGCTTCTGTGAATTACATAATTTACGCAACCCCATCAGTAAAACAAGAACAGCACCTTGACAATCTACAAGAAAACTTGTTACAGCTCATAATGCAAACTCGCTCAGGACCTTGAGCTTTTCAGACCAGTAATGCAGGTTTGCTCAGGGCATTATGAGCTTTTCAGACCTACTGAATACTGATACTTGTTCAATTAGAAAGAAAGCTACCTTTAAGTTCTTAAGCAAACACAATTACGGAGTAATACAACCTATGGAGTTCCCTTTTCACTATTTGAGTCGGCTTTTCTAGCATCACCATCGTCTTGTCTCTTCTTTGTTCCAAGAATGAACTCCTTTACAGAACGTTGTGCTGAGAGTATTGTGTTCCTGATCTGCCATCAGAATAACAACCCAAATAAATATCAACAAGACAGCAAGCATGGACGCATGGTAACAGTAACTGACATTTAGGTGAGACATAAAAGTGTCATTTCCACCCTACTCCATAGTCCATAAATATGCTTTGAAGAGCTGGCAAATTACAGCACAACGATTTCAAAATAGATACGGAGTCATAGAGTTAACAAGTCACACAGTATCGCCCTTTGAGCATATCTAACTTAACTCATCACTAAGGTTTTATAGTTGCACTACAATCACATGGAACCCTTGGAAGCGTACGGGTGTGTTAGAGAGAGGGCAAGAACAAAAAACTCATGCGATCACACTTGACATAATGAATACATCCAATCCCTCCCTTTCGTGTTATGTCTATAGCTCAGTTGCCTCAGTAACAAGACGAACAAGATTACCCAATGCCTTCCAAGGCTCTCGCCTATGATGGGGTCCATCATACAGCTAAGTGACTCATAGTCCTGCAGATGCATCTACTCTAATACAGAGAGTGACAGGTTGCAAGTTTGCAACCCTTTTCTCAAACTATAACAGGTCTTGAATTATACGCGTTGGTTGATAGGAAGCGTATAGACACAACTTCTACTATCAAACCCCGACAAATTTCAAATGGCACTCTTTTCTACTCCAAAATCTGCATACGGAGGCTATTGAGTACTCGTACAATCTAAATTCTAAACTGAGCTACTAAGACCTATGTTTCATCACTCAACCTAAAGTGATCTGATCAGTCACACTTTCGAGTAGTCCAATCACCAATTCTTCAAATCAGCCCACAATGAGCTCCCTAAACCTAGGCAAATCAACCAGTAATCCGCAAATCCGAACCTTGATCAATCCACCCCCTCAAAGGTTTAAACAATACATCAACGAAAAGCGAATTAACCTAACCAGAAGAACGAAACAACTAATACAACCACAGAAGTTCCAATCTTTTAACCCTCATTGACTATCATCATTCAAACATACCATTCCAACTTTCATATCGACATATCCAAATAAACGCAACATACAAACAAAATTCATGGACCCAACAAGGAATTACAATTGAAGTAATTCCATAACCAACTAATTACCCCCCAACAAAAAAGATCAAAACTTTACTGCCAACTCTTAATCATAAATTAAACCTAATAACTAATTAAGCTGCAACACCAACTAATTCACGCAAAACCCACCAAGTAATCAATCAATTTCAGCACAACATACTCAATATAATGCATCAAAGCTTATAAATATTCATCTGGGCATCAAATGAAACACCTTCAATTTCATAAAAATGGCTCAAAAATGCAAGAAGATGAATTATAAGTGAAGGGAAGAGGAGGGCATACAGGGTCAAGAACATTGGGCTGAGGGCCATAATCAGCAGTTAACAGGAAATAAGAAGCAACCACAGTTCCCACCATTGTTGTGCGCCTTATGAGCTTGTCTGTGTTGGGATTCATCCTCTTTTTTTCTCTCTAATTTCTGTTTGATCCTGTATTTTTAGTTTTTAACTAGTAAAGCGCTTCCTGGTGGAGTATTCCAGTTATGTCACCGTGCGTGGGTTTTACCGTGTTAGGGTCGGATTGAAAATGATAAGGCGTCATTATAGTATCGTGTTCATCACGTGTTGGTAAAGTTAGGTATTTCGGATATTGTGTTTGATCTTATTTAGATTTGTCGTGTTTTTTTTTTTTTGTTAGTTTGAAAAGAAAATGTTGCCTTGCGGATTTGAGCAAAAAAAATTAGTGAAATGAGTTATTGTAACGAAAGTTAAAGTGTGATCTCTTTGTGTTTGGATCCTCTATGGAGGCTCGATTTGATAGGACCACACTTATCTGATCTGATTTGAATTGATTTGATTTGAACTGATCTGATCTGATTATACTCCCTTGATTTAATTTGATTTAAATGAATTTGATTTGATATGAACTGAATGATTAATAAATTAATTGCATCTTGATTGATTAATAATTAGAAGTAGACTAGATTCATTTATTATTATTTGGATAATTCTGATTTGATTAGAATGAAAATTAATCCGATTTCATTTGATTTGATTTGAATTAATCTGATTTGATTTGAATTTGTCGTTGAATCAAACAAGGCCAGACTAGTAGCTTTCTGAATGCACTACAATTGAATTAATCTTATTTGATTTGAATTCGTCATTGAATCAAACAGGGTTAGACTAGTAGCTTTCTGAATGCACTACAAGTACGAGTAATAGTAAATACCAAGTCAAGAGTGTTATTGAAACATTGAATGCTTACTTATGTTAGTAAATCGTAGGAAATTTTATGGTAGTAAATCGAACGAAACACTACACTTAATATTATAGTGGTGAATCGAAGGAAAAATACGTTGAATACAACATCCTTGGAGATTTATACTTATAGTAGAGAATCGAAAGGAAAATTACACTTTTAATCAGATTTTAGTATTTGTTCACACTTAATGTATGATTCAACTGGCGAAATACCTGATCTCACCTCAATCGGATGTACATATGCTAAAAGTATGACTAAATCCACTTGATCTAAACTGAACGAGCCCACGACAACGGATACCTTCCATACCAAAACGATGAATAGGGACTAAAGACCAATAAGGCAAGAAATTGACCTAATATATGTGCAGCGGTGGTGCATCGAATCGCCACCAAACCCTAGCCAAAGTGATCCAATCCTTCCTTTTCTTTACCCATATCAAATCAAACACACCCCAAAACGATTTTGTACCAAAGACGATTTTGTACCAAAGATGAACAATTTAAATTCATATAAATGAATACCAACTTACCAAGAATTAATTGAAACTCAGAAAACCCAACAAAGAAAAGCTTCTCAAACACACTTTCGTACAACCGTAGAAGAGAGAGGAGAGAGGGAAGGAAGATCCTCGGAGGAATCCGAAAGAGAGAGAAAGACAATGGCTTCCCCAGTTGTACTTCCAACGACAACGACAACAACATTAAACTCTCAAGAAATTCACATTCAAAACCAAACACTCCCGCCACAAAAAAATTCTCCTACAAGCAACAACATTTCTCATACTCCTACTAATAATAATAACAACAACAACATTAATAATAGTAGTAGTAATGATAATAATAATGGTAGTGTTAATAAAAAGAAGAGATCTTTGGACCAACTTAATGTGTCTGAGAAGTCTCCTTTCCTCAAGATTCGTGCTGTTGTCAGTGAACTTCGTCCGCTAATTCTTGAGGTATAATTTCTCTTGTTTAATTTGTTTGTTTGATTTATTTTTTTGGGTAGTTTATGCTGTTTTAGATTGAAAGATTACAACTTTTTTTTTTGTTCAGTTAATTTTTATTTGTTTGTACTTAATTCTACTCTGCTGCAGATAAATCTTGTTGATTTTTTGTTTCTATGATGTAAAGATGCAGTCTTTAGCTTGTAGATGACGTTTGTTAAAATGGGTGTGGGTTGAATTTTTGTTTACTGTTCTTTTCTGCTCATGAATTGGGGTTGAATTTGATTTGGTGGATAAATTTTGTTACTTTATTAGCGTTTGAATTGGTCTGTATCGTTAGTTTGACGACTTTTTGATGAAGTTTTGGCCACTGGGTTGTTGTTTGAAGTGGATTTTTAAGTTGCGCTTCATATCTAGGGTTTCTGTTTTCGCTTGTCGTGGTTTCCGAGTATCAGTGTTGACACTGACGAATTTTCGAGAGATTTCGAGATTTTTGTGGAACTTTCTTTGTGAGAGAATAGGGTATGACTTAAAATTGCGTTTTGCAGTGGGTGAGATTGGCTTAGTAGTAGAGTCAAAACAGAGATTTTGCATATTCTGAGTTTGATTTGCTTTTGGGATCTCTATGTGGTGCATAATTAAAAATTGGGATGGCCTCACACACACAGAAAAAAAAAAATTGGGATTGGTGTTGGGTTGGGATCTCTAAGATGAAAATCAGAGATCCGTGTATATGAATTCAGTGGCCAGATTGGCGATTTTTAAGAGATGATGTTTCCTTACTGTTCTGATGCCGCTACCAGTTGCAATATTGTTTTTGTGTAACACACTTTAGGTTGGATGAAGGGTTGGAGTAACATAGCATATCCTTGTCTGAAATGGTGTATTTGGAACTCTTATCTGGCTGCGCTTTCCTATTTTCTTGCCAAAATCATGGTCTATCTGTTGTACATATAATCGGTGTGTATCCTACTGCTTGGCAAATTCGATAGTAGATGGATAAACTTTTTGGTATCATAATGATGAAGGGTAGATGGATAAACTAAACATAGGTATATTTTTTGATATTGTATATTCTGTAATTCCTTGTTCTAGTTTAAAATCTTTCTAGGTTCTTCCATGCAAGATGTATCTTGGTGGAGCTAATAAGGTATTCTAACCATAAGCATCCAACCAATTCTGCTAATTGTAACTGTTATTATGTTATTGCCTCAAAACTTCGTTATGTAATTACTCCTGTGATTTGAGTGAGATATGATTTAGTCCATTAAGGTTTCGTATTTAAGAACCAAGCTATTTAGTTTTCTTCGTTGGCAAGAAGACTTCTTGTTACGATTCTTAATATACCTATTTTTCTTTTCCAAAAATGTGCTGTCCATGGTCCAGAGATACTTACTGTCAGGCTTTATAAAGCCTGTGATATTTCTTACATTCCAAGTATCATACTATTAAGGGACGACCAGTATGCGAATTCATCTACTAGTAGCTGTTTATTGTTAATTGTACGCTCCCATTGTGTGACTCATTAGTTTTTCTTAATCTGTGCTCGTTTGCGGGAGGGTTGGATGGAATATGTTACCGAAGTGATAATCTTAGCAATATAAGAATTGAATTTCTGGTAATATAGTTAGCTTATGGCCTATGAAGTTACAAAAGGAAGACGATAGGGATCTGAACTACTGAACCTTTGAGTCTGCAATGATTACTCCTATTAGTTAAGTGCCTGAACATTTATGCTACCGTTACTGATCTTTGCGTAAACAGTAAACTTGAGACTGGAGATTATTTAGGCAAGTCTTTTCGAGTTTTGAAAGTGTGCCTATATGTGGCAAGGAATTACTCCTCTGGTTTGTGACTTTGTGTCCAACTTTTGGACTCGGCCATTAATGAAAAGTCCTCATGTTTTTGGAGTAGATTCAAGTCCCCAAGTGTCATGCCCTTGTCCGAGTTTTGAGTCTTGAACATAGGTACACAAGGTAATATACAGATCCGAGTAACATAGGTTTTGACATGTCTCATGTGCATCTTTTGGGTCTGTGAACTGCGACTGATATTCGTTAGGCTTAGAGTTATCATAAACTTCTGATGTTTCCATCCAAGTCTCTGGCTGAACATGGCTCGAGTTCCTTTTTGAGTTTCTTCGTTTTAACATCATGGGAAAGTTGATGTCTGGTCACAAGTGACCTGCTGCTAATTCTCTTGCTATTAAATTTGTTTTCTGAGACGCACTGAGAACACTTTTCGTTATTGTTTAATTAGTACTGTTATATTTTGTTTGATATGGATCCTTTTTGTGTTTATTCTTCTGATATACGTTTTCTTGACTTGGTAGGCTATCAAGGCCCCTTATCTGGAAACTTGTGAAGCTCGTCCTGTAATTGAAGAAAGTATGTTCCTTTTCATCATCTTTCAGCTTGAACTAATGACTTATGTGATATGTCATGATTGTTTTTATATGCACCTTGTATGTCTTCTTTTCAATTTTGTCACTCGGCTGCCTATCCCATTCCACCCCTCTACTCTTGAGGCTGGTAGAAGCAGGATCGCTCCTATTGAGCTTAATCTGCTAGAATTCCTGTTGGTATTCATTTTCAGCACATCACTAATCTTCTCTTTTGGCACCCAAAGAAAACATACTTTTTCGGGATATTCATAGCTTTGGCCAGGTTCCTGGCCAATTAGCGACTAGGATTCAAGTTTCTGGCACTGTCAACCATCTAGAACCATGATGTTTCCACTTTTCACTAATATATCTGCCCTTTTTCTTTTCTTTTCAACCACTATTCACGCCCCATACTCATATCCCAATTGGTTTAAATGCTGCAGAAATGAACCATATGGTGGATCGTTGTAGGCAGCAGCCAGTTTCCCTTGACAAAGAACAAGATTGTGAAAAGATCATAGAATAATGATCATGAATGATATTTGTAATACCCATCTTTAGAACGAGACCAAATTTCTTTCTCAGAGCGGTTTTGTTGAGGGAGAGGCTAGGGTGTAGCAATCATGTTAAGCTGTGTTTTTCTTTATGAAAACTAAATAAATTGTAAACCCAAATGTAACTGTTACATGCAAATTATGCTTATACCTATGTTTTAAGAGACAGTATACATGGAAGCACAATGTTGTGTGCATTTCTTTTCCTAAATTCTCGCTTTTTTTACTACTTGGTTTTCCCTGTACTCATTCATCAAGTAACTTCAATCCTGCAGAAGTGAAAGTTATCGTTGATCAATATAGACAGCAGCAGACACAAGATCCTAGCCAGAAACAGGATGGGCGACTGTCCCTACTGCTTAAAAAACATCTGCTAACTCAAGAAGAAAAGCGCTTAGCATCTCAAAACAGTATTGCAAAGCCGGCACAGGGGAAACATAAGATTCCTGGATCATACATTATTGGTGGTTCTGCATTTGGCTGGAACTTTTTAATGTTCCAAGGAACTAAACCAGAGTATTATGGCAGAACTAAGGAGGCATTTAAAGCTGGGCAGTGATTTTTTTTTTTTTTTTTTTTGTCTTGTGTCGTAGAAGAATATGATCATTGTTACAGGAAAATTAGTCAGTTATGTCATCTTACAAGTAACAGAACTCTAATTTCGGGGGGCAAAATTCCGATGCCTGCTTCCTAGCTTCTTCCTTCCCCTGCCAAATATATACAAGCAGCTGTACACATTGGTGCTATATACACCGAGCTGCCTTCTTATGAAGTAACTGATACATCGGCTTTCTGCACCAGATCGTAGGGGTGCCTCTGCTGTGACATCAACCTGTTGCGCAGCTCATGTCGCTGCTACAGGTGGTGAGCACTGTGCCATGCTGTGTTACTGTTCACTTCACATTGTATGTTAATCCCATCCGTGGGAAGGTCCACAAATGAACTATCATTTGATTTTATTACTCCAGTGAATTCATTCATACAGTTTGGTTTAGCCTAATCTACTTGCCAACTCGAGTATGTGTACGTATTTTTTTTTACAGCAGTAAAAATTCAATTTGTGAGAATCATGACCCATTATTATACTTGTATACTGTATTAAATCCCGAAATAGCATTGAAAAAGAAACTTTTACTAGTCCGAGTTAACTTTACCGTCATTTAAAATTTTACGCACGTGAAAGAGCTCGAGAAATTTTTAAACGTGTCTTGTCGACCGGCTAACAGGGCTGGACTTGAGTCCAAGCGTAATGATAACAATTTCGTTTATGTCATGTTTCGTTGGAGTATTTCAGTTTATGTCTGATGAATTCGATCTTAATGTTATAATCATATTGGGATGAATCTGCAGGAATGGAATGCGTGTAGTAAAGAGTTGGAGACGCAAAAATGTGTATATTCCTGAGATTCCTCAGGTAATTCATGAGGTGCCTGCAAAGAAACCTTATACATTACGCGATCAGTAAGTCAGAAAACAGGACCTGAGTTTCATTTTAACAGTAGTACAAGTAATCAAAGAGCTGACATTCAGTTTGCAGGTTATATGACAGCTGGATCATAGCAAAAGGTATGCTAAGAAATGATGGCTTTTTTTTTTAATGTTGTAAATTGCTCTAATTCTGTAAATTATGTTGTTGATTATTCGATTCCATCGTAGGAGTGACATGCGTGGCTGTCGCTGGAGCCGGCCTTTTAGGTGCAGGAGTCCTCACTGCTGGCGCTGCTATGAAATATGTAGTAACTCTGTATCAAAATAAATCTGTTGTTCTGTTTTTTTAGCCATTCTTGCTGATGTACAGACTCGAACTTAGCCAAAATTGTAGAGAAAACACAGTTTCTTGTAATACAATCTGAGTTTTTTTGTATAGGTTGGAGGAAGTGATTGAAGTCCAAAGAAAGTTACGAAGGTAAATGTCATTTTTCGATTCTTCTCAAGCAAAACATCGATGTATGTAACTATGTATGTAGGAAACGCTTTTAGATATGTCGGGTTAACAGTATGAGGCTCATAATTCACATTGTAGAGAGAAGGCTGTAGTAGAAGAGAAGGAAAAGAAAAGGAAGTGGCGCGAGAAAGCCCTTTGGGAAGTGTCTAATGAGGAGAAGTACAAGTAAGCAGCATTAGATTTCGATTCTTGTTTCATTCTCCTTGTGTCGTGTACTCGTGTCTGTCGATTAATTTCTTGGTTTGTGCAGGGATTACAGAGAGTTGATTAGAGAAGAAGTGAGAAGGTTTTGAAATCCTGTTTCTGTCTGTCTAGATCCTTGAGTTTTCTGTTAGGATCAATTCTTAATCCAATATTATGTTATATCTCAGGGAAGTTGAACAGAAGCTTAGAAGAGAAATGATCATGGAACTCAAGTAATTATCATCTGTTCAACTTAGCTTCTTGTTTACAGATTGCATTTTCCTTGTTTGATCTCTGCATCTCAGGGCATTTACGGAGCAACTATCAGATGGTGCACGAGCAAGTACAGTCGCTGCAGGCTCTGATACCATATAGGACTACGAGATTTAGGAAGAGTCCTCAACTGAGGCTCGATAATTTCATTTATATAGTGTATACAAAGGATACAGAAGAAAGACTGATCATATATAGTGTTGTCGAAAGCAACCAAGATACTGAGGCAGCAGGCCAGGTTTACCTCCAAGATGTTACTAGCTTTTGTTTTTTTTGAAATCTATAAAGGACTTTCAAAGTTATGCTGTAAATGTAATTCATACTTTCATCACATCCTACTCTCATCACCTCCGAGTTTTGGTGATCTTGTCTGAGTTTAGTTGAAGAGAACGGAATTTAGGGTCTGTACGTTTGGCCAAAATCCAATTTCTCCAAAAGTATTTTTCATTAACCGTTTCTAATGAGCTTCTACTTATGACACCACTTAACGTCGGGAAAGTAAATGAACAAAAATAAAAGAAAAAACCGAACCTGGTTTCACCAATTAGAGTTAAAAAAAGGAAAAAAAATCTTTAGGAAATGGTCATTTTAGTAAATAGTTTAACCAAAGTCCAAAATAGTCGTTTTAGTAGATAACCCCGGAGAAATGGTCGTTTTAGTAAATACTATAACAAATAGTGGTTACCATGCATATCAATTAGGGTTCTTAAAGAAAAATCTAGAATCATATGTACACTTCAAACTTTTAGTTCTCCCTGTTACTCAGTAACGTGACAATTTCTTGTGTCTTAAGATTTGCGATCACTATATATTGTGAATCTTAGGTTTAATTTTTCAGCATACTGCGAATTGCGATCATGTTTCCGACGAATGCCACTTCTGTTGCTAATCAAGGGGCTAGGTATCTTTGTTGTGACGCTATATATTGTTTCTCCGTTACCACGCATATAAATTAGGGTTCATAATTAATCAATCATCAATTCGTCATTCTAGTAAAGGTTATTAGTTCACGTAAAGACGTATAGATGAAGCTAAGCCCTCGTAATTTCCAAAGCGCAAAACTGTTTAACAATTCTAGGGCTTAATTGTTGTTCGTGATTATGTGCAGTAAATCTGTAATGCTAGTATTATTAGTTACTTTTCTCTAAGGAAAGAATTTGCAGGAATGGAATGCGCGTAGTTCGGAGTTGGAGAGCCGGAAACATTTATATTCCTGAGATTGCTCCTCAGCTTCCAAAGATTCAACCTTTGACGTACTGTGGTAATGTTAATAATAGTCGTCGTTTTAAATTTAACGATGAATTGATTTTTCCTAGACTGTACTGATTATTCCAATTCCGTCTTAGGAATGTCACGGGAGACGGCCATTGAAGCAGGACTTTGGATCCTTGCAGGTGTCGCTGGTGTAAGTTTGGCAGCAGCAGCAGTCAGAAGCGAAACCAACTTGGTAAAGAAGCAACAGTCGAATGCTGCACAAGCGAAGTAAGTAGCAGCAGACGGAGTCAACAGCGAAACTAATCACAGCGAAACCAACTTGGTACAGAAGCAACAATCGAATGCTGCACAAGCCAAGTCAGTAGCAGCAGTCGTAGAAACAGAAACTACAGATACCGGAGCAGCTTTACCTCAAGATATGCCGAAAAAGGATATGATGATGAGTAGTGTTACATGTGCATCTGGTAACATGAGAGTAACCAAGGCTCTAATTAGAGCAATTTTTGTGGATTTCTGAATGTTACTATGAATTTGTTAGCTGTTACAGTGCTGTAAATGTTCCAGACTTTCCGTTAGTTAATAATAGATTAATCGGTTTTTCTATTATGTGCCGAGTGGGCATAATAGAACAACAAAACTATGAGATCTCATTGATAAATGTCGAAAATCTAACTTAATTATCGTTGAATGTCAAGCTTACTAATTAATATGATCACTCAGAGGGGATAATTGACAGGCTGACACCATTATATTACTGCATTATTGCATACTGTATGTTCAGAAGTGGGTGCCTCCGCTGTGAAATCAACCAATTGCTCGGCACATACAGCTGCAGAATTGTACATCGGAAATGGGTGTCGATCTCCACTGTGAAATTTACCAGTTGCTTGACACATACTGGTATACACCTGCAAAGGGTGCTGCAACTGTGCCCTGTTCACTTGACATTGTATACTGGTCTATTTGATCGTATTAGTAGTGAAATTTTTCATACGTACAGTTTACGGTTAGAGTAATCTACGTACCATATCAACAGTAATGTACATTCAGAGCACATTACAGTATTTATTTGGTCAAAAAGTTAAAACTTCATTTACAAAAAGTTGCAAAAGATTTTGCCAGTTTGAGTTAACTGATGCGCTTTTATTTCAAATACGGACGTTTGGTGGGCTCTTAACAGAACGAGTGGTATCCGAGCCCAAGGTAGTAGTAGTAGTAGGATTACCACCGTCTTAGGGTTACAATAATTTGCAATCTAAGACAGGTAATAGATTCAGTAGCAGCAGACGTAGAAACAGAAGCTAAAGGACAGCAGAGTTGCCAAGATGTGCCGAAAAAGGACACAGGCAGAGTTATGAGTGTAACCAAGGCTGTACTCAGAGCCATTTTTGTGGACTTCTAATGATACTGTGAATTTGTTAGCGGTTTAGATATGTCCTAAACTCCTAAGGACGTAAGCATACAGGTCTAATGTTTAGACACTTAATTTGTCTAATGTTAACGTTAATTTTACTACCATAATTATTCGCAAGTACTTTTCAAAGGTGCCTCCACTGTGACATCAACCAGTTGCAAAGGGTGTTCCGACGACGGCTCTGTCCACTTTACACTGTATATTTGTATGTTACTCATGGTCTATTGGTTATTTATTATTAGTGGATTCGTTGACAAAGTTCGGTTAGAGTAATTTATACGTACCATTTAAACTGTAGTTTCAGATCACATCATTATTTGTCTCATCAAAGACAGTAATCTTGCTGATAGATGATAACAAGAATCCAGCATTCCAGGTATACGTACCATTTAAACTGTAGTTTCAGATCACATCATTATTTGTTTCATCAAAGACAGTAATCTTGCTGATAGATGATAACAAGAATCCAGCATTCCAGGTATACGTACGAAAAAACTATTTCAGGAAACAAACTGGCGAAAAAATGGTCACACATTCGAATAATCATTTCACAGAGGAAATGGGAGCAATATTTTTCTCCCATACATTTAAGCTACGAGTTTTTTCCATACTTCAATGTTTGCGGGCTCAAACTGGAACAATCCATCATAATATTTTGCTGTACACAAATTACAAGTTTGTAAGACTTTGATACCTTGCAATGCCTCAAGAACGGTAGATAAGCCTTTGGACAACCCTTATATAGCCAATAGCTGAAAAGGTTCGGATGAGATGAAGTCGAGCTAAAGGAGGTAAAACTGTAATAGGCAAAATATTTGTTAGGCGAAATTTTGATTCCATGACTTCAGTAGTTACATTGTTGTGGACAGGGCACTTTTCAGGTCAGCGTCATGGCAAGTCACACGAGACTTAGATGCAAAACTATTTAGCATCTTTGCCATCTCTTTTGGCTTCAAGAGATGTACCCTCTTTGAGAGCCTCCTGAGCCTCGTTTTCCATTCCAAGCGACAAAAGGGCGGAAGCTTGGAGATATGAAGCGATGTGCCATACAGGAGATATCACCTGGGCTTGCATTGCATCATCTAGAGCTTCCTGTGGCATATCACTCATAAGATGCGAGAGACTACGGCGAGCAAGGACTGTCGGAGAAATCATCCCACCGTCTACAAACTGCAGAAGAAGAAAAAGACTCAGATGAATAGTGCATTTGGGAGATGCAAGAATCGTGAACCTATTGTTGGAATCGAATGCACAGGAGTGGTCTCATCAAGATAACTGTATAGCAATCTAATTCTTCAATATTATGACTAATGAGTTCCAAACTTGCAGCTTTACAAGGGAATAGCAAAACACAGAACACAAGTTACCATGCACTCGATCACCATTAAGAGCACATTTTCAATTTACTCTCATCAGAAATGGGACTGTATATATGTAAGAGGCTTCTAAAAAATGCTAATAGCATCTCACACTTCGCTTTTCATTTTTCTCGGTGATGGGTGCATCTCCCACTTTTCAGGTGTACTCTGAGAGCTTTCTAATAACACCTAAAGAGTGACTTCAACTCCCGATGATAATTTACAGCGAACACCCCAACTTTATCAGTATCTACTAGACTATTACTGAATTTGCAGATTTAGCTTACTGTCCCAGCAGAATCAAGATATAACTTTGACGATACCACAACTGAGCAATTACAAGAATTTTGTCATTGCAAGCGGTGCAAATAAGACTTTCAGTATATCCATAGTCCAACACCTCCCCCCCCCCCCTTCCCTTTCCTGCACTAATCCGCGAAGTTGGGCAGATAAAAACCATTCATCATTTCTGATATTCAAATATGATCCGTCTTGTGCATAACTAATAAGGAAACTACGCTGCAGAGAATACTCATATTCCAGTCTAACGATCCCCATCTCAAACATCAATAGATAATCTGGCAGAGAATGAGTCAGAACTCAACAAACACACGAATAAAAAAACCCACCTGTGTGTAACGATCTATCGCAGACTTGAAATCTTTCTGCTTAAAGGCACTGTCACCTTTTTTCTTTGATTCCAGTGATTGCTGCATTTGGTCAGTCCACATCTGAAAAGAAAGCTGCAAAATAAAGAATTTAATTACTAATAAGTAAATCGTCAAGAAACTTCAAGTGATCAGGTACAAGGCAAGTAAAGAGCCAGACAATTACACATTTAAAAAACTTCGTGGTGCATCATAGCATAAATTAAGAAGTTTCAACACCCACGAGCACTAATAAAGAAAAAGATTTTGACTCAGAGAAAGTAATATTTAATCAACCATCATTATTGTATCGAGTCATTGCATGAAGATTATAACAGTAAAAACATATGATAATACAAGGAGGCCATATCCCACATTTTAATGTAAATAACAGATCAAAGCTCGGTTTTACCCCAAGCCAACTTCAAAAGTGATCATCAGCTAGGAAAGCTAGCTTTGTTTTGGAGGAGGGGGGGGGGGTGAACTAGGAGGTCTAACTATTGCATACAGTATAGAAGTTCAAAGACAAGCACAGATTAAAAGGCTAATAAAAAAAGGCAGGGATTCATTCAAAGATCCTGGAAAACTGTGTTGGTTATAGGACACATCCCGACCTGCTAGGCGGAATCTAAACTTGAAATAGTTCCCATACTGCTTTTCAGTAATAAGGCAAAATACTTTTGTACAGAACCTGGTTTTTATTTTTATTTTTAAAAAAAAAATTAAACTAGTGCAAATTATGATGGAGGAAATGAATTAAAGTGTATATCCTTATATCTGTGCCCCCATCACTTGTGGCAAGAACAGACGGATCCAAACATAAATAATGTCAGAGAGCATATAGAGCACCTCATTTGTCACTCCTTCGTCATCTTTATACCCAATCCCTTCCAAGATTTCATGAATGGCAGTCAAGTCCCTTCTTGAACATGCCTCACCTATAGCAGATAGTGGCAAGGATGAAGCACTGTTTGGAATTCCCATCAAAGCATGAGAAGGAACCTGCACAAACGAAAAGGATAAGTGAAAAAGAAACTCGCCAAAGGTTATGGAATACTGAACACATGTAGATATCTATATACAAAGACATGTATTCATCAGGTCTTCTTGATGTCTTTGCAATCTAAAGTTCGGGAGACAAACTACAAAAGGTTAGCATTGTCATATTACATAATTTCCCAATTCAGACGCAAAAGGATTTCCAGTACAGCAATGTAGGAACTGACCTCAGTTTCCTTCTGAAGAGGGGTCAAAGATGCAATTAATGATCTGGTGTTTGGTCGCTCTTGAGGTTCATAGTGTAAACATCGGGAAGCAAGACGTACTAACTCAGTACCATCATCATTAGAGAACTGCCCTTCCAAGCAAGAGTCTGTAAGCATCTGAAGATTCCTATCACGTATCACGTCTAGGGCCTACACAAATGCACAATATGTGAGTCATCCCTCATCCATGTCCCAGCTTAAAATTGAACAATTTGCGAATAAAAGCTTAAACGCAGAAGCATATGCATCTACAGGTAAGCTGCTGGCAAAACTTTCAGAAGGTCCAAAAATGTTATCGCACGTTGTAGATATTCTGTAAAGATTTAAGTCTAGTAGATATTCTGCAAAGTTTCAAGTCCTTGTGCGTATGAGCTAATCATGTCAAAAACGTTTAAACATTTACGACCCCGAATACTTGACATAATGAAAAGAGCAGTAGATACTTACATGACTTGGGGGAATATGTTTTCCACTTATAAGATCCAGCAGCAGAGTCCCGAAGCTATATATGACACTTTCTGGTGTTATTCTACCTGCAAGAGGCATGGTATATATTGAGTCAATGAACAATCTTTGAGAGAGACATAATCTCATAGACTCATAGTAGAATCCGTATATATTTGAGCTACTACTTTCTATCCAACATCCACAGTAATAAGTTCATCTCGTTTAACAAAACCTTATTTTCAGTTCAATCCTTGGAAAAACTTTAGCTACAAGTTCACTGGGAAATTTTACGCCAAAAACAAAGGGAAAAGAAGAATCAAGTACTCTCATATTTGTAGTTTGGTATGGCCTTTAAGATAACTCAGTAGAACCAGCGATCGTACACCAAACAATTCTACAATAAGCACACACATTTTAGTTTCCACGTCTTTAGTAGCAGAAAGACATCAAGCAAACTCCTATGTGCAAATATTATGTCCTTATATCTGTCCAGCAGTTTGACTATAACAAGCTAAGCAAACCCAGCTGGCAATAAAGTGTATATTCAACTACATGATATCACCAACAAACTAAGCCTGCACAAGATGTATTCAACTTTAACATTGAGTCATGTTGACTTTTGACAGCTTTTAATATTAACGTAAGAGGGGAGGGAAACTCACCAGTTCGAAGATATTCTGGTGGGGTGAATGCAAGATTTGTACTATAACTTTTCCCATCTCTACTGTTTTTCATCAACCCAAAGCAAGAGAGTCTGGGATTACAGTCCTGCCAGTTTTCGAATACGAAGGAAGAATGAGCAGAAGGAAAATACAGTAATTTTAGCATATCAAGAAATGGAAGCCAAATCAAGTGATGATGTGTTTACCCCATCAAACAAAATTCTGTAAGCATTCAAGTCATGATATAGGGCACGACCTCTGCTTGTACAATACTCCAGAGCTTGTGCAAGATGTAACACGACCCTCAACCGCATTGCCCACTTCATAGGCTGAGCATCCCCTATAGATAACCATGGATTTTCATTAGAAGATCAATCAGAGGAGTGTCCAAGATGAGATACGTTTCCTACTGTGTCCAAAAGCTTAATGAAGATCCAAAGATATAAAAGGATAACCATGCCATTGTCAAGCTTCTATAAAGCCAAATGCCTAAAGTGACTTTGAAACGCAGGATTGCTTTTATTTAAAAGAAGGGGGATGGTAAGGCAAGGAGTACAGGACAGTTTACATGTCATATAATTCTTAGCCGAGACATTTTACAGACTTACAATGGAAAAGATGTTTCGCAAGTGTGCTGATAGGCATGTACTCAGCCACAAGCAGCCTCTCATCATTCTCACAACAACACCCCAGCAGATTTGCTAACTTTGGATTGCGAAGCTGACCAACAGACCGTGCCTCTTCCTGAATTGGATAAACATTTGTTGTAGAACAAGAATGAAATTCAGTTAGTTTCCTTCTGGGGAGAAAATTAATTTAGGCAGTAATTACAAAGTTTGGAGGTGACATGTCACACGACAGAAATAGTATGCTGATATCAGCTGCCATATCAATAGTCACCGTTCTGCAAATGTGATTTCGCAGTTGTCAACTTGTCATATAACACATGACTAAATTCAAAGATGTTTACAGGTTTAATAAGCTACAGATTCACTTTCGTTGATCAAAGAATTCCATGATATGCAAAACAATCAGAGCATGACTCAGGTAAACAACAGAAAAATCTATACAGCCACATCTTTAGCAGGAATCTACAAGCACGGCTAAAGAATATTAGTACACTACATAAAAAGCATGAATAAGAACTACTTGCAATAACTTGAGGAAAGAATGATCTATGAGCATCTTTACCAGGAACTGACGAACATCAGGCCATGCACTTCTATTGAATCGCTTAACAACTATTCTCATCTGGTTCTCTAATTTCCCTTTGTACACAACATTTGGAGCCTTCTCACCATGTTCAGACACAATGTTCTCCACAGCAAACCCTGATGTCGCATTTTTAAGCTGCTCATATTTGAAATCTCGGAATGAAGGTAAGCCAAGCTCATTATCCTCATCATTTTCTGTACAAAGACACCATTGTGAATCAGCTGCAACAGCTCTCATCTAAATAGTTCTAAATCCATAAGAAAGTGAATCACATTCACCCACCGACATCAAGAGGTTCAAACACTGCTGTCTTATGATGTGAGCCCAGGCAACATGGGACGAGTTTGGATCCCTGGGATCCCATTCTCTACGATAAAATTCCGATGCCCAAACAGCTAGATAAGATAACTCAATTCCTGCATTGACAAGATAGTTCACATATAATTGGATATGTAGCATCCTGACCAAAACACCACTTCATTATAATTCCCTTACGCCCCCGGCCCCCATCCATAAAACATAACCAAACGACGGTTCAAGGGGACCAATTACAACTCAAAAAGAGCTTAAAGTGACCGTCTTTAACTAAAGCGATGTAATGCCCCTAATGGGAAACAAGGAACGAAATCAAATCGAACCCGACTATCGATACAGCATATCCGAAATTCCAATAAGGTAAGGAAAGCAACATCAGATGACATTCACTTCATCTATATTCCATAGGAAGAGCACAAAGTCACAGATAACAATTCAACCCCAACGTCATAGTTTAGGGCCGGGACAGACACTCTAACCACTATATCATGTATCTTCATTCTCAAGCTTTTATGATCTAATCTTTTGGAAAATGACATTTAATGACTTAAATAAAGGTACAAAACAGATCAAACTAAAGCTAACACTAAAAATCCAGCAAACTCAAACATTCCTTATCTAGCAAAATCACAATTGATCCAAAATCAAATACAAAAAATTGACTACTCACCTTTCAGCAAACAAGTGCAGACTATATAAAACTTCCTTCTGAAGTTTCCAAAACCCTAAAAAAAGCAACAAACTTTGATCAAATAATCAACACCCAGATCCACATTTCACATTAATCATACACTAAAACACTTCAAATTCCAAATTCAGCAACAAAATTACCTCAATTCACACAAAACCCAACAAACCCAACTTAATAAAACTCACAAAAAAGCACACTTATTTAGTGAAGTGGGCAAAATTAGATCAGATCAAGCAACTGGGTCATGAAAATTGAATGGTGGGGCAAAAAAAACATAAAACAAATTCAAAGGATAATAATAATTGAGAAATGGGAAACAAATAAAAAAAATCTTAGAAATCAGGAACTTGTGACTAGAAATTATGGAAGTATTGTCTGAATACAAAGAATATATGAAGAAAAAAAAAGAGCAGTCAAATGTTTAAGTAAAACAACAGTATTGAAGAAGCAGCATTTGGTCTGTCTGTCTGTCTGAGTCTCTTCTTCTTCTTTATATAATTTCATATATAAACATGAAATAATATGACATTTTTAATTATACAAAATAGTTTTTTGGATGGTATGACATGATCTATCATTACATGGGCAAGTTATGTTTCATTTCATTTCATTTTTTCTCTCTCTAGCCCACAACATACAAGAGTAGTGTAGTAGAGGGTGGCTGTAATTATTTCGGCGTTGATTTACAGAGCGGCGCCAGGTAATTATTCATCATTGGTCAATTTTTTTTTTTTTTTTGACAGTTATCATTGGTCAATTTTGGGTAATATGCCTACTCCATTTGATTAATTTTCTCACGACCAATTATGATCTTGTTAGACTTTGTTTTTCTATTTTGGGTTTTGAGTCACGTTATTAGATTTATCGACTTTGGTTTTAGTAGAGTTAGTGGAATTTTATCGTAGCAATATTACGTTGAAGTCGATTTTGGTGAAATTTTGGTATAGGAAAAATGTGGGGAGAGATGTTTGAGGATGGGAATTACTTGGTAAGTTGCACGTGGGTTGTACTCCATAAAATATTTCACTCTTCTTGGCTTTTTGGAGATCTTTTTGCTTCTTGTCATGATTAATGCCTTTGCAAAAGGAAAGCTAAAAGGGCCTATTGAAAGGTGTGTAAGTGTTAGAAACTTTAAAATTGGACTAAATTTGAGTGTAAATTTGACTAATTTGATCAGTATAGAATTTACGGAGTATTGGACTTGATCCGAGTTAAATTGCAATTGTGACGTTAAATCAACTAAAGCCGGAAGAGTTGATTTACATTAACTTAACTAGAAGTTTAGAACATTTTGCTTTTGAATTGATTGAGCACTTGGTTGAGTTGACACGAGACTCAACCAGTTTAAGTAGAAGTTTCAACTTTCAAGTTTGAGCTTTGACAATGTACCCTTGCTAAACTCATTGTCGGAGATTAATTTTCCCGACTTATATAATTCTACGACGTTATTACCTGACTTGAATCCGAACTATATCAAACGAGTGCGATTCACGGAAATATTTGCCTTAGATTGACCAAGACCAAATTAAGCACATGGGCCGTCTCGATGGATTGTTGGGCTTAATGACGACCAAGTGGATGGGCCATTTGACCAAGTCTTGACTTTTAAAGGAGGTTTATTAGCACAAAAAATCCAATCAATTAAATTGGGGGTTTAGGGTTCTTCCGCAAACATCAACCCGAAAAATTACCAATCTGCAATCATGTCGAAGAAGAACAATCTCGCTACTCGAAAAAGACTACATGATTTCGAGATTCAAAGTTCGTCTCTTTCTTTTCAAATTTAATTTTATTAATTACCCTTTTGTTCATAGATTTTTCACTAATTAATCTTAATTGGATTTACAATTTCTGTTAATTTCAGGAGAAAAGCAGGAAAGAGAGAAGAAAATCAGCAAGCTTCAAGCTAAGAAGAACAAAATGAAGGTAAAAATTTGGTATTTTTGCAATTAATTTTATTCTTAATTGAAATAATAGATTTTGCAGTAATTTTACATTAAAGTTAGGGTTTTTTAAGGTTTTTTTTGGGGGTTTTGGTAAGTAATTTTGTGTTGTATGTTGTTAATTGTATTGGGTATTAAGTTAATTGTGAATTGGGTATGAATTTTGTGTGAAGATTGATGGGGTTGATAAGAAGAAGAAGAAGAATAAGAGTAGTTTTGCAGTGGGAAAGAAGAAATTGAAGACGAAGTTGTCGGCGACGCAGAAAGCTAAAGTTGCTCAAGCTATGGAACTTGACAACTGAGGTTCATTCTTCTTGAACAATGTTTTGACAATTTTTAGTAGTATTGAGGAAGTTAGCTGCTTTTTAGTCTTTATTAGGTGTTTTCGAGTATGTTTTTCGATTTCACGAGGTTTACATATGTATGTAACTTTCGGGATGGTTTTGTTGTAGCTGCTTTGAATCGGATGGAATGAAATGAAATGAAAGCTGAGCTATTCGTACATGTTTTTTCGCTCCCGTGTTGTCTTTACTGATTGCGATCTCTCTGTTTCTGGCTTAAATTGTATTATCCATGTGATCTCGTTGTGTACTTGTGGCATTGTGTGTGTAGCTGGATTTATTCTTCTATTCCTGGCTTAAGGTGTGTTAATACTTCTTCAATCAGGACTGATACCTTTCGATCAGAGAGCATTTGGTCGTGAGAAACCATTTGGAGATTTTGAAAGTTTCTGCATTGCAGTCGGGGTGACAGAAACTGTGTTTTGATGTCTTAGTAACTGGATGATTAGATCATTGTTGAGGTTAGTCTCTGTTATAAGGGTAGTGTATTGGCTGATGGGTCTGAGTTGTCTGACAACAGTCGGTCCCTAAGCGTCTAAGCTTATGCTTGCCAGATATTATTCTTAGACCCGAGTTTTGCGCATTAAGCATAGATGAATTGCTTAGTAGCAAAAAAATGTATACTGCTTGCCAAATGATCTCTCTTGCGCCTGATAGATAGGAGGTGCTTGCACAGAATTCTATGCAAACGTTTGGCTTAGTCAGCAGAAAGCTTGAAATTTAGGCCAAAGATCTCTCTTTTTTTTTTGCAGTGTTCCGTTGATGAACTTTATATCAGATTATCTGTTGTGACGAACTGCTCTTGGTCATATGCTGAGATGTTTATGTTCTTTAAAGATGTCTGTGAATGCTGAAGGGCTTTGTTCATGCTTTTACTCCCAAGAACTTCATTAATAGATCACCATTCTCCAAATATTCCACTCAATTGAATAATGTGGCTTGTTTGATCTAAACAAACTAAAAAAACTGTCTGTTTGTGCTTTGGCAGACCTAGTTCTGGTTTCTGTGTCTGTCAGTCTCTTATCAAGCGATCTCTGTGCCGTGATGAATTGTGAATTGTATCAACTGAGATCAACATAACATGAGCAAGGCACCCCATTCTTCTATATGTAGCTTCTGCATGCTCTGGCTGTTGTCTCAAAATTATCATGATACTTTTTTTTTTTTGGTTAACCAATGCTGTATCCCTGTACAGATAAGCTTTCAAACTGAAGCTTACAGGCACTAATACAGTACTAAACTACTAATTGGCATCGCTACATGTACAGCCCGTTGCTTGCATTCACACATTTGATCTGAAATGTTTGCTCAGATAAGCTGAGTGGTGTTGCTTTTGGGTGTATCTTGTGTTGCTTACAAAATCATGCTAGCAATCTGACAATTCCCCTACAGGGAAGTCGGATCATTCTATCTATTGATGCCCCTGGCAAATTTGTGTGCTTCTAGTCTTCTACAGAGGTTTGTGAAGGCAGATTATCATCTTGGATCTTAGATTTCAGCGACCAATGTGCTTCTTTATGATATTGCTTGGCATGGAGCTAAACCTACCTTGTGTTACGGTTATCCTTGTGTTCCGATTCCGACTCAGGTTTATGAAAGAGGTGATACACACAACTTGTTCAAATCTGATATGGAAGCTGTACTTTTATAATGGCCCATGTTGGTCATCTGGATATGTTGAAGCTGTTACTATTAATAGGGGAAGTTTTGGGGGCTTTTTTTTTTTTTTTTTTTTTCGGGTCCTGCAAAAACAATGTGATGAGCGATGTTTGAACTCAGGACGAAATATTTTTAGCACCTGTATCTTTACAAATGACGTGATATTCACTTTCGGTATCACCCATAAGCATAACATAAGAGTGGTCGCATATACTCGTGAGTCGTAATTATTATGGAATGACTTTGCGGCCCTGAGTCTAGTGTACGCCTTCTTTATCTATGGTGGGCTACTTGACATGACCTTGGCCACAAATTGACCTCCGAAGTCCGAATACGTTATACGCAGATAATGAGATAAAACAGATACGTACATAGATATTTGCTTGGTTAGTTGATGTTAGTTAAGAAGAAGATTGTGGTACACGGGCAAAGTGCTGAAAAAGTTAAGGATGAAAGTGGATCATGGATGATCGATAAAGGAGAGAGTGTTTATCCACAAAAAAAAGAAAGAGAAATGCCCTTTTCTTCCTTTTATTTCTGTTACATACATTTGTTCGTATATAGACAGATTAATAGATAGATAGCGCCAATTTCGTCACTGCAGTACCTTCTGCTACACTGAAACTCAAGTGTCATCTTCAGTTATACAGAGTCACATAAACCAGTACACAGGAAACAGATTTAGTTGCAGAGAGCTGATACACGAAACTCACTCAAACCATCTGCAACGTTTTCGTCTTAAAATGATTTGGGGTTGGCGGACCTGAACCATCCTGTGGAACCGTCGCCCTGAATTTTTCTAAACAGAAAGGTAACTTTTGATGTGTTATTTCTGTTCGTTCATTCCTGCTGTAATCTTTTTCTGTGGAAACAAGAGTTTTATCTAGCTGTGCTTGAGTTTCGCATGAGCTAATATTTGTCTCGAAATCCTTGTTTGAGTGTCCTGATCATGCATTTTTTTGGTGATGAATATAACTGTACTTTTCTCTGTATGTTGGTGTTTTTCTTACATGAAGTTTTAGTAGCTGATATGCTTTGGTTGATTCTGAAAGTTAGAAGTCATCAGTCTTAAAAGTTTCCTTTGTTTTGTACAGAGAATAGCTTACGCTTGTTTACAGCATACTCTGAAGATTGAGTCTTAATCAAGTATTTTGCTTTATGATCCAAGACTCCTGCTGAAGTTCTAGGAGAATAGTTTCTAGTTGGCTCTAGTTTTTCAAGTCGCGAATTTGATTTGATTCGAGGAGGTTGCTGTGCAGCCTGTTCAGTTAAATGCATGGATAGGAGAGAATCAATGCCAATGTCAGGACCAGCTCCTTTCTACATGCAAAGGGGAATATCGGAGT
>JBBYHQ010198885.1:0-24665 GCA_038382645.1 Spergularia azorica
TACCTGTTTATAAGGCAGGTCGGGTTCAGGTTGCAACTTCTTGACCCGTTTAGTAAACGGGTTGGGTTCAGGTCAGAAGATATCCAACCCGTTTATATGCCGACCTGGATCGAGTTGACCCAACCCGACCTATTTGCCAGGTCTACCTTTGAGACATTGGGGCAATGTTGTTCTTGTAAAGAAAAAGGGAGACCGTAGCCCGAACGACATAGCTATAGTACGGGGCACACTGATGCCCTACACATCATAAGTCAAAATAGAATGAAACCCAGGAGTGGTCTCAGACTCATGATCATCCTCTGGGGATGGTAGTGCAATATATAACTATTTTTTCTGTACACGAGTTGGCTTTCCGAGTCTGTGGTACGTGTAATGTTGATTCAATCGGTTTTGGTTATAACTAGTTTCTCGTGTAGCCAATTATTCTCAAAACTTTACCATCAATACCATGAAAAATCCTTTGAGGGATATGAGGGGTCACTTTCCACCTTTGGGTATCTCTAGAAGGCCCTCTAGCACACAAAACCTTTTCGCGAACATAAAGTTTTGGTCAAGCTTGGGTACCTAACAAGGTTTTCTAACTAAAATTTTGAGCTGCCACAAAAGTTAGAGCCGTCTTTGTTCCGGTGCCAATTTGTGCCAAAATCCGTAAATTATAACCTTTAGTTACGTCTAATTTTAGCACTTTTTTCAAAGTATCTAATTGTTTTGAAAACAATACCATGGACTCCCTAGGAGTGCCTTTATGAATTTGAGGGGCTGATTTCCTGTTTGGGGATGCTTTAAGCCCCTCCCCGTCACAGGTTAAAGCTAGCATATGTTTTTGTCCGTTTTGAGGCATCTATCATAGGTTTTTAGGTAGAATATATGCTACATCACATAATATGACCCCTAGAAGTGCTTACAAAAATATGAGCCATTATTATTCTGGTCCCATTTCTGGAAAAATAAACCCGTGGATTGTATAGTTCGGTTTTGGCCAGTTTTGACCATTGTTTGAAAGCAGTCAAATGTTCTCTAAACTGTACAATAAATAGCCTTGGAGTGCCCTTGTTTGAAATTTGTGCCGTTTTTTGTTCGCAGCCTGTGGATTATAGCTTTTGGTTTCTTCCAATTTTACGTGTTGTTGCCTTTTTTTTTTTTTTTCAAATTACCGAATTGTTCTCAAAAATCACTGTGGACACCCTATGAGTGCGGATGAATTTGAGGAGCCGATTCCCCCGTTGAAGGGTCTTTTAACTCCTCCACCTTCTGTCACCTTCCGTGACCCGTTAAGGCACCCGCGTGGTTTTTTGCGGGTTTTGGGCACTTATCATAGGTATTTAGGTCTAATATCTTGCCACATTGCATAATGTGACCCTAGGAACTCCCACAAAAGTTTTGGCTATTTTTTGCCAAAAAACGTGGATTATACTTCGGTTTTTTCGTAGTTTAACCATATTTAAGTGGCCTAATGCTTAAATTTCATCATGGACATCCTTGGAATAAGTTTTTGGATATTGGGGAGGGGGGGGGGTTCTATTAGGGAAGTTTTAAGCCGCTCCGGCACACGTCACCCATTGAGGTTAATGTGCGGTTTTTGCAGATTTTGAGACCTACCATAGGTTTTTGGCTGTAATATTTTTGCTAAAACCTATAAAATTGCATCTAAGGGCTTCCATAAAAGTTTGAGCCGTTTTTGTTCTAGATCAATTTTTGCCAAAAAATCGTGGATTATATACTTCGGTTTTTGCCAATTTTGACCAATTTCTTGAAAGTTGTCAATTTTCTCACCACTTTACCATGGAAAACTTTGGAGTGATCTTGTTGGATATCAACATTAATGCCTCTTTCTAGGATGTTTTCTAAGCCCATATTGGCACATAAGTGGTGATCCTTTTTTTTTTTTTTTTATTGGCATATATATATGGTGGTTCCGAAACAGCTAGAAAAACAGGTGTGTCTGCAGTTAATCCAGTTGAAATGGATAATGCTCTGAAAACTTCACTGTATAGACCTCTTCATGACTTGAGGAAGATTCGTGCTTCCACCCCGGCAGCAGAGGTGGTTTAGACCTCTTCTTCCCCCTTGTTTGAACTATCAAATTCACTGTCATAGTTGTGTTTTGAATTGTGCTGTTTCTAAAGCATAAGCTTTTGCAAATAGGCTGTGTTGGCTTATCTCCAGGGTTCCAGGCTAGCAGATTGCACAAGTCCGAGGATGATTACCAGTTAATTATTGATACCTTGCGAAGTTGCTATCTGTGATCCTGTTGAGTTTACTTGCATTATCTCAGAGTCCATAATTTTGCAACTATAGAGTCTATAGTGTTTAAAATCTTAAGCTCTAGAATGTGTGTAGACTGGATATCTTGTGTTTGTTGCATAATTTGTGCTTTCTGTACACCATTTCTCCTGTGTGGGGTTGTTATACTCCATCAGTCCATCTGATGTCTTTGATTACTCAGTGCTTACGCCTCTAATAAGAAGGTCGTATCTTGGCTCAATTGTGAAGTCTCTACGAAATTTTGTCACCATGTAACCTGGTCTGCATTTTCCTTTTTACGGAATTTTAGTGTAGCCTGTAGCTGTAAGGCAATGCTAACTGAGGTCTCAAACTTTGCTGTCATGTATTAGCTTGCACTGTCTTTTTGAAATCAAGGATTTCGGCTTTCTAGTTTAGATCTGCAGAATGAGGAAGAAAAAGTTATGTATGTGGAATAATGGTTGTGGGTTTTCAGTAAATTTGAAGATTCAGACTTTGCTGGGAACAACACCATAAAATCAAGGCATGGTTTTCAGTTACACGGAATCTTCGCTTAATGTTCAGTCTTTTCTCTATTACGCATCATCAGTAACCATGATATATGCATTATCTAGACTGTCTATAGTGTACTGAACAACTCTTTCGCCAACGTGAAGTTGTGCTGTTTAACTGCGGTGATATGAACGACGTTTTTGTTCAAGATAACATGCATTATTGTAGAAAGTATGGTTGTCTTTCTGATCTTAAGGTCATTCAAACACGATAGAACGGAGATGAATTGTATCAGCGAGAGCCTAGGATGACTTCAGCTACATTATGAGACTTTTTTTTTTGGCATTTCTTGTTAAGGACATGTGGCATGAAATCTGTCAAAAAAATAAAAAATGTGGTCTGAAGTTTGGTGTTTTGTAGGGTCATAGGTCAAATACTCGTAGTTTATGTGAAAGTCGGGTGAAAGCTAATGCAATACTAACTCTTGTTGTGTGTGACGATCTTGATTACTCCATAACTTACAAATGCTACACTCTTGTGGTGGGATCCTTGCTTTGCGGGGACGCCCATGTACACGGCGCTGCCTTTTAATGTTATCTTTGAGATTTTCATGAAGTTTTGTTTGTTCTTGTGAATTCAAATTTTGCTGCAGCACATATCTGTGAACTTTACTATGTCTGACAAAGATACAAACAAAAATGCAAATTCACTCATTTCTGGTACAGCTTTGTGTTTTTACATTTTACCTTCTTTGTGACGCAACATATCTGCTTTTTCTTACCGCAACATACAGAGAGAAATCAGATAACACATCCACCCATTTCCCACTTTTCCCACAGAAACCTGAACAACAAAGAAAACAAAACCAAAAACCCTGAAAAAACTTAAAAAAAAGCAACAATGGCAGAATTAGAAATTGGCCCAACCACCATTGTTGAGGAGAGAGAAGAAGTTATGATTGACCCAACTGTTACGCTACCTCATCAAACTCCATCTCTAAGAATTGCCCATTTCCTTAAACCCACACTTCCACTTACTTCAACTCTTCCAAATCTTCCAAAGATTCAATCTTTTTCTCTCTCCTCCAAACCCAATGTTGTTTTCATTGGACGTCAACCTCCGCTAGATGGATGGGAGACATGGGTCGATAAGTTGCAGTCGACCCACGGACCGGCGTGGCGAAAAGCCGGCATCTTTGATGCAATTAAGGCTTCAACTTACCATATTCCCAAGCAAGATGAGCTGGTTTTGCGCTTAGCTGAGAGATGGTGTCCGGAAACTAATACTTTTGTGTTACCGTGGGGTGAAGTTACTGTTACATTGGAAGATGTTATGGTTTTAGGCGGGTTTTCGACGTTGGGTGATTCGGTTTTGAGTGAGTGTTCTTTGGGGCAAAAGGTCGAACAGGTTGAGAGTAACTTGGTGAAGTTCATTAGGAAGTTTAGAGCCAAAAATACGAATGCAGCACATTCGAGGTGGCAGAACCGATTCATGGGAAGTGGGGATGAGCTTGAACATGCTGCATTTCTTGCATTATGGCTTTCTCGTCACGTCTTCCAAACCAAGAGTCAATATGTCATTCATCAGTCTGTATTTTCTCTTGCTGCTAGGCTCTCAAATGGGGTAAAAGTCGCGCTTGCGCCTGCAGTTCTCGCTTCCATCTATAGGGACTTCACATTGTTGAAGAACCGGATTGTGAGTTTGTCTAGTGGAGAATTTTATTTGTATGATGACCCTTTGGTTCTTTTGGCGCAATTTCAGTTAGTGCAGGTGTGGGCTTGGGAGAGGTTTCCTGTGTTGGCACCCATTCCTAGGGTGATCGGACCAGGTGAACCTAGATTGTCACGTTGGGCGAATCTGAACATGCTGAAAGTTGGTTCCTTTGGGATAGCATTGGACTCTGCAAGGGAGAGTTTCCATTGGAGGCCTTACGCGGCTTCCATTGCAAACTGGCCGGTTCCTAGTCTGTATGGTGATACAGGGAAGTGGGTTAATGTGGCTTCTGAAGTAGAATCGGAATCATTTGCTCGCTGCTTGAGGGTTTGTCAATTGGTAGGGATGGATTGTGAAGAGACATACCAACCACATAGAGTGGCTATGCAATTTGGATTGGACCAAGATGTTCCAAGTCCAATTCCTGGATTGGGAGAGTTTCGTGAGACTTCTTGGAGAAGCTATGACAGTCCTTTTTTGTCAGGGATGATGGTATATGTTCCTCCTCGGTTGTTTGAGGCTGATGTAAGTGTTCGTTATTCGGATTGGTGCAGTAGCCAGTCATTTCTGCAAGAGGCTAATGATTTTCAGGTCTACAGAAGACGCAACCTGATGACTGTGGCTGATGATTGTGAAGTACCTGTGTCGCGCCTCAGTGCACGCAGGCTAGGAAATCATGCCACTGCTGTTCCTTCACCCAACAAGAAGCATCAGTTAACAGGGCCATTATTTGAGATAAAGGTGAAGTACAATTTTGAGATGAGAAAACGCAGTCGTATGGGTCAGGGTTCTGCAAGCAGTATTGACAATGAACAGGATAGCGAGACAGTGTTGAATAAAGCGATTTTGAAGAGAAATTATAGGGAATTTGCAACCAGTATTGATAGTGAGCAAGAGGAAGAATTTTGCGCAGAAGAATCATCAGAAATTGTTATATTTGAGGAGAGAGAAGAGTTGATGATTGATCCTAATGGTGCTGCTGATCAAACCCCAAACTTAAGAACTGCCCATTTCATAAAACCCTCGCTAAACCCCATTTCATTGCCACCTTTACCCCCAAAGATACAATCTTTTGATCCATCCTCTACACCACCCAAGGTCATTTTCAATGGCAGCCTACCCCCTAATAAAGGGTGGCAAACATGGGTTGAGAAGCTGCAGCCAACCCATGAATCAGTGTGGCGAAAAGCCGGAATCTTTGACGCAATCAAGGCTTCTACATATCATGTTACGAGAGATGATGAGCTGGTTTTGGGCTTGGCTGAAAGGTGGTGTCCGGAAACTAATACTTTTGTGTTTCCGTGGGGCGAAGCTACTATTACATTGGAGGATGTCATGATTTTGGGGGGTTTCTCTATTTTGGGTGATTCTATTTTGAGTGCTGTTTCTTTGGGGCAAACTGTGACACAGGTTGTGAGAATCTTGAAAAACGAGTTTAAGAAAATTAGACTAAATGCGTCTTGTACAAATTGGCAAAAGCATTTCATAGAAGGAGGTTGGTCTGCTGACGTAGAACATGCTGCATTTCTGGCGCTCTGGTTGTCGCGCCATGTATTCCCATCCAAGAGTAAAGGCCGTATTACACAGTCCGTCTTCTCCCTTGCAGCAATCCTCTCTTGTGGGACTAAAGTCGCGCTTGCTCCCACAATTTTAGCTTCCATTTATGGGGAGTTGACCTTTCTGAAAGAGGAAATTGTGTGTTTTTCTGGTGGTGTTTGTGATAATGATAGTCCTCTAGTCCTACTAGCACTGTTTCAGTTGGTGCAGCTCTGGGCTTGGGAGAGATTTTCGAAACTAGCTCCTATTCCTAGGATGATTAAACATGGTTATCCAAGAATGTCTCGCTGGGAAAGGCGACCTGTACACCAGATTAATGATCTGGGAGAGGCCTTAGACTCAGCTAGACAGACTTTTCATTGGCGCCCATACTTTGCATCTGTTCAAAACTGGTCGATTCCTAATGTTTATGTCAATGCAGAGATGTCGGAATGTGATGGATTCGATGAGGATATTGAATCGTTTGCTCGGTGTTTGAGGGTCTGTACACTGCCAGGGATGGAGAATGTTCAGGTGTACCTTCCACATAGAGTGGCAATGCAATTTGGATTTGATCAGGATATTCCATGTTCTATTCCAAAATCATACAAGTCAGTGAAATCAGCTTGGATCGATTATAACAAGGAGATGACAGGTGCAAAACTGTATTTGCCCCCTCAATCGTACAAGGCCAAGATTACTTCTCGATATTCAGATTGGTGGAACCGAAAATCTTTCTCCATTGGAGTTCCTACTGAACACAAATTGCCTGATGATGAGGGCTCTAAGAAGAAGGATGAAGCAAGTGTACAAAATTTTAATAAGATGGAGGACAATCCTAACAGTCCTGATGATGAGGGCTTCAAGAAGAAGGATGAGGCAAGTGTACAAAATTCTGATAAGATGGAGGACAATCCTAACAGTCCTTGTCTAATTCTTCCTACATCAGCTGTGAAAGATGTTCGGGATTTGAATATTGGAATCGGACTGCTGAATCAATCTGAAAGTATCATCAGTAGTGATGAAGTCGTTCAGGTTTTGGAGACCACTGATGACGGAGAAGAGGAGGATCAAAACCTTAGTCTTTTTGAGAGTTTCTGTAAGGAATTGGAAGTTAAGATCAGTGAGCTTGAGACAACTGTGTCCAGCCTTCTTGCAGTGAAGAGGAGGAGGATCAAAGCCTTACCAATTCACCCTGCATAGCAATAGCATGCACAAAACTTTGAGCTCAACATATACTGATGGTATGTGATGGTATGTGACATTCAGCTATACTCGAGTTAAGTAGAAGTGATCACATATGAATTGTATGCTGAGCTTGTTATATGTTGTAGTTATAATGTTTAATCAGCACTCTTTTGACTAAAAGCTGATATGCAAGTTATCATTCCGAAATGGTTATGTCTAATTGTGTTTTCTATACATTCTACAGTCGAGGCTTTGTTAGAAAGGACATCTTCTCCCTTGCAGTGATCCTCTCTCGTGGGACTAAAATCGCACTTGCTCCCATGATATTAGCTTCCATTTATGGGGAGTTGACCTTTCTGAAAGAGGAATTTGTGAGTTTTGGTGGTGGTGTTTGTGGTAATGATTATCCTGTAGTCCTACTAGCACCGTTTCAGTTGGTGCAGCTATGGGCTTGGGAGAGATTTCCAAAATTAGCTCCTATTCCTAGGATGATTAAACATGGTAATTCAAGGTTGTCTCGCTGGGAAAACCAATCTGTACACAGGATTGATGATCTGGGAGTGGCCTTAGACTTAGCTAGACAGACTTTTTGTTGGCGCCCATACGTTACATCTCTTCAAAATTGGTCGATTCCTAGTGTTTATGTTAATGCAGAGAAGTCGGTATGTGATGGATTCGATGAGGAACGTGAATCGTTTGCTCGGTGTTTGAGGGTTTGTACATTGCCAGGGATGGATAGTGTTGAGGTGTACCTTCCACATAGAGTGGCAATGCAATTTGGATTTGATCAAGATATTCCATGTTCTGTTCCAGGATCATACAAGTCAGTGAGATCAGCTTGGATTGACTATAACGAGGAGATGACAGATGCAAAGCTGTATATTCCCCCTCAATCGTACAAGGCCGAGATTACCACTCGATATTCAGATTGGTGGAACCGAAAACCATGCTCCAATGATGCTCCTACTGGATACAAATTGCCTTATTACAAGGGCTTCAGCAAGAACGATGAGCCAAACCCGGGGGAGAGTGTACAACATTGTAATGAGACAGATGATAATCCTAACAATCCTTGTCTAACTGTTCCTACATTAGCTGAGAATTTTGAAGCTCCGGGAAAGTGGGATTCAAACATGGGAATGAGACTTCTCAATCAAACTGCAAATACCATCAGTGATGATCAGGTTGTTCAGGATTGTGAAACCACTAATGACAAAGAAAAGGATGATCAAAACCCGAGGGAGAGTGTACAACATTGTGATGAGATAGATGATCATCCTGACAATCCTTGTCTAACTGTTCCTACATCAGCTGAGAATTTTGAAGCTCCGGGAGAGTGGGATTCGAACATGGGAATGAGACTTAATCAAACTGCAAACACCATCAGTAATGATCAGGTTGTTCAGGATTTTGAGACCACTAGTGACAAAGAAGAGGATGATCAAAACCTTAGTCGTTTTGAGAGTTTCTGTAAGGATTTGGAAATTAAGATCAGTGAGCTTGAGACAACTGTCTTCAGCCTTCTTGCAGTGAAGAAGAGGAGAATCAAAGCCTTACCAGTTTACACTGCACAGCAATAGCATGCCCAAAACTTTGAGCTGAAGCTATACTGATGGTATGTGACATGCAGCTATACTCGACTTAAGTAGAAGTGATAATATATGAACTGTATGCTGAGCTTGTTATATGTTGGAGTTATAATGTTTAATCAACACTCTTTTGACTCAAAAATTAAAATTTGATATGCAAGTTATCATTCCAATATGATTAGGTTTGGTTGTGATTTCTATACATTCTGCAGTAAATCAGCTTTGGTTGTTAAAAAATAATGACTCTGTCCTGTGAAGTTTCATAAGATACATGTCTGCTATTTGTGATTTGCATAGTAGCCTATTTCCAATGAGTAATTTGCTTCATGTAAGTCTTATTGAAGTTACTGAAGTCCTGTGCTTGCTTTTCTGCTGGTTTAGGGAAGGAGATATCGTGCCTGATGAGTGACTGTTGGGTTAATGCTATTCAGGTTTACAGATTATGCATGCAGTTCGGGTGTTGAAGGGAATGTGCCCGCGTATGGCAGCTCTGTCAAGGCCTTTGTTATTCCTGCTCTTTGTATGACCAATGTACCTTCCATTTTAGGTGTGGTGAGTTCCTGTCTCATTAGGATGTAGGCTAATGCTACTGTTCAGGTTTGTAATACTGTGCAGGCTGACTCTATCTAATGTTAATGTATTACTCCTGTGCTAAATTTAGCTCCAGGTATCGAATGGAATACGCCCTAGTAATGCTAATGTATTATATGCTACTCCAATTCTTTTCATATTAGCAGAGTACCTTTCATGTTAGGCCGAAAACGTGATTTTTTTTATTTATTTTATACTATAAATCAGCTGAGAGCCAAGTCTAATAACATTGGTAAAGAGTGAAGAACATGAAATGAATTTACATGCATTTTTGTCAAGTGATCCCCCAATCCCGTTCTTGCCTTCAAAAAAAAAAAAAAAAAAAAAAAATGTAATTCAATGTAAAAAGTGGTACTGTTTGATGTTAATACTCTAGTTTTTACTGCCTACACTGAAAATCAAGATTCAAGAAGTTACCCATTTAACTTTCCACCACTTACTTTTCTTTAACCAGTTACTTTCATGATATTATTGGCGTTACTGTTCACTGTTCACTGTTTAGCACTTTAGCAGCTTCTCCAACACTCACTTTCCTCTCTTTCTTCATCACTGTTCAGCAGCTTCACACACTTCAACACTTAGTTTCTCTCTCCCTCTCTCCTCTCCTTCCTAAAACCTGTCCCCCTTTAGATTGCAACTCAGCTCTGTGACAAATTGATCTGGTAAGTAACTGCATTCTATTCAACCCCATCATTCAATTTAAATGTCTTAGAATTTAGATTGTTGATGATATATTTTGATTATTAGTTCATTGGTGCCAGGCTACTGCAGAAACTGTGTTGATTAATTGTCATTCTTTTTTTTCTCTCTTTTTTTTTTTTTATAATAGTTACTGTATTTGAAGGTGGTTGTTGTGCTACTGATGTTTTATATGGGTTGATTGTTATATGTTTTTGTTCTTAATTCACTTTTATTTATAGCTAATTATTTGTTTATCACGCATGCATTCCTTCCAATGTGGTTCTATGTGATAGTTGATGTTTTTGCTGTGAAAAGTAAGAATCAAATTCTGGTTCCTGTTGATTTGAAATTTTGAATGATATCGTTCTACTTTGATTATGGAATCAATGCATGTAGGTTTTTTTTTTTCCTTTTAAGGGAAATGGGAGGTCTCCTATGTTCTCTAACATCAGGGTAAGGGTAATTGGGTAAGGGTAAGGCTTGCGTACCCCCTTAGCGGGCACTGGGGCAATGTTGTTGTAAAGGAAAAAGAGAGCAATTACGGGTCACATGCCAAAGTAGCATTAGGGGTCTGAAACTCGATCATCACCCTCCGGAGATGGTAGTGCAATATATAAACATTTTTTCTGTACATGAATTGGCTTCCCGAATACATGTCACAGCTCCTAAGTCGATTTAATCTTTTGTTAGAGTTTTGTTATAATTGGTCAGACAGAGTACGTTCAGGCTTCAGAGCCTGATAAAATTGAGACGGTATTGAGAAAATGGTTTGGTTGAAGAGGGCTAAAGTATTACCCGTCAAATTGGGGAAATGACTGCGGTTTTGAGCTAAAACAAAGCACCAAATAAGACTTCAATCAATGTACCCAGTAAGATTTGTCAAGCATTGAATAAGAGCAGAAAAGGTCTTCCCTCTCCAACAAAGGAGCATAGAACGCCTGATGTAGCTGAGAAAGATATGGATATTGATGGCAGTACAAATGATTTACACACAAGCGAGGGTGATGCTAGGAAAGACAATGTGTCTGAATCTGAGGAGGGTGTTCACAAGGTAGGAGTTCATGTTATGCTTTACAGGGATTCCATAAATCTGTTGGTAATAACATGCTCATTTCCTTAATTGAAACTAGTACAATTGGCTTGTTAATTGCTTGCTCATAACATTGACAATAGCTCGGTAATTGTTGTCATAGGAACTTGGCAAGCATAAGAGGAGAACTAGACGATATTTAGTTCGCCGCAGAAAAAATAATACTACTATGGAGAATGTAAGTATTTTTCTTACATGGCTTACAATGTTGACATTTGTTTTACAAGGAATGTTTTTTCTCAATACATAATGTCATTTTTGTACGGTTCCAAAATCAGGGGAAAGGAGCTAAGCTCAAGTGTTCTAGTACAGTATTGAAAGCCTTTTACGACCACTATGGCAGCAGTAAGGTGAACGGATGTGTAGGCTTCTATGGTTTTTATTTGATGTGTTTTTATCAGTCTAATAATACTCATCCTCTGTTAAACACAGCAACCAAATGTTAATTGTCGTGTTGAGATGTTTGGGTGTGTTGTTAGCTGTTTTAAAGAAGATAAGAAGCAGATAGTTAACGAGATGGGCTTTGGTGGATTGATGCATTTTTCCGGGAAAGGACTACCTCGTGGTCTTTGCTATTGGCTGATGTCTAGACTTGACCCATTCATGAAAGCGCTCTGTGCACCCGATGGCCGTCAGATTCCACTGTCAAAGAACCAAGTCAATTGGGTCTTAGGCACCCCTGTTGGTGGAAGAGCTGTGCCACAGGAAGCATGTGGTTCACGCCTTCAGCTTGTCAATGCTATTAGGACTAAATATGAGGAAGTTATTGGCAGGCAAGGTATTAATGGGAAGGGAACGACAATGGCCATTCCCTTGAAAACAATAGAAGAGGTCGTAACGAAAGATATTGTCACTGAGAATGATAAAAAAGAGTTTAGGATTACCTTTCTGATGTTTGCGATTGCCACTGTGCTGTGCCCCACGACGTGTCACAGGTTTCCAAATACACTGCTTCCGACTGTCACTGTTTATGCAGATTCTGCCAACTATAATTGGTCTCAGCTGGTGGTGGATTGGTTGATCGAATGTGGTGAAACATTTGTGGCCAAGTTCTATCGTGATGGTTATGTGTCCGGAGTTGGTGGTTGTACGATGTATCTTGCGGTAAAATATCTGCCTTCCCCCACCAACTTTAAACACTTAAGTTTCTTATTCCTTTTATTTGTTGAGCCAAATAAATTGACATTGTTATCAATTTTGTTAGATATTATATTTGGATTTACTAAGCAGGCCTCCTTTGGAATGGGGGGTGTTTCCTCGAATCAAGGTTTGGACTGTTAAAGAGGTGAACTGTGCTAGGAGCAAAGATCGCTTGCCAACCGGGGACTTTGGAGCCATCGGGGTGAAATTCTTACTCTGCCACATAATGTATTATGCTTTTTCTTGCGTACCGTCTACATAAACAACCTCCATGCTATGGTTTTTAGACATCGGTATGATGAGTTATATAATGCGCACTTTCATCATCAGTAAGTGTTGGATCAAATCAACACCAACTTATATCCTATTAACGTTGTCATAGACAATTGATGTTGCATATGGAGAGCGTCACCCAATGGCGGCGAGAGATACAGCTAACCAGGGGCCAGGGACTCTGGGCACAACACAAGAGGTGTGTTTTATATATGGCAACAACTTTTTTGCAGTCATCTTTTTGATACCTCTGTCAAATAACGTATATCTTTGTGGAATCGCGTTAATGACTGACTAATTTCCTGTAATTGCAGATTGCTTCTTGTCTGCTACCACTTCTCAAGGCTGGTGTGAGCATTGAACCGCCAACTGGAGTATTCCCATCAACTTCCTTGTTAAGGCAGCATGCACATTCGTTCATAGTTGAAGATTCTATGTGTTCTGATACTCATCCCCCCAGAAGACAGAAGCGGAAGGCAACAAGTACAATTTGTCCATACGACAAATGGGTGGAGAAAATGAAGAAAACGGATTGTCTGAAAGACGTTGAAACTAATGGCGATGACTTCAGGACAAATTCTGTCCTCCCAGACAATGCTGATGATCCTGTCCAGGGTGATGATGCCTTGAACCAAACGGCTGACCTAAATTGCTCTGACTCACCACACAACAACTATAATTATTTGAAATCGCCTGATCACAGGGACCTCGAGGGGAATGATGAGTCAAACCTGAAGGATACTCAACTTTGTGATAAGATACATGAGGATCCTAATGTTTTATGTGTAGTGTTTCCTACAACAGGTGTGAGTGATGAGGCTCCAGATACAGGTAGTCCAGAAATGGGGCTGCTCAATGGGACTGCAAACATATTCTGTGAATTGAACCAAACAGCTAAGCTGATAGGTTCTAACTCATCGGATGAGAAAAGCAAAAGTTTGAATGCGCCTGATCATCAGGACCTCGACAAGAAAGATGAGCCAAACCTGGAGGTGACTGAGCAACTTTCTGAAAAGATACATGAAAATTTCAATGATCGGTGTGTAGTCGTCCCTAAATCCGGTGTGAATGATGATGCTCCGTATGTGGGATATCCGGAAATGGGCCTGCCTGATATACCTGCAAACATTATCTGTAGCTGTGTTGCTCAGGATATATTGGACATCAGTGATGATGAAGATGATGATCAAATCCCCAACCCTTTTGAGCGTTTTGATACAGTGATGGAATCAAGAATCAGTGAGCTTGAGGGAACTGTTTCGGAGCTTCTGTCAGTAATGAACAGTCTCCACCAAAAGCCTGTGCACACTGCCGCTCCATAATTTGATACTTCAAGCACAGGTACACAATGACAGTATGCAGCATTTTTCATTTCTAATCTTTTCAGCGTGAGTTTTACTGATCCAAGTACATTTGACCTGTAATAAAGACGCAAACCACTGCCACCTTCTTGTTATCTTTGTTTAGCATCTCTATGATACATTTTGCAGCAAAAAAAAAAAAAAAAGAAAAAAAAAGTTCAGGACATTCGTTCAGCTTCTATTCAAGTTCATTCAAATTTAAATCCTATAAAATTCAGTTCTTTTTTTTTTTTTGGTGATCGACGAAGAAAAACAACACTAACTACTACCGAGGTATGAGATTTTCATTCAGTTCAATTCAACTATAATTTTTCATCTCTATTCACTGACTTCCCCTGTACTTGTAACGAAAATTATTACTTCTTCCGCTCATTCGAGTTGACAGTGGCCACGTCAACCATGTGAGGAGGCCACCGTCTCCCTTGAGCCACTGGAAATGAAAACAAACTACGTGCACTCCTACACACTAGTACTTGAGAATATCATTCTCAAGCCCCATTGATTTCCTAGTGCGGATCTTATGTTCCAGATTTCCAGTCCATGTTATTTTGTGTCTCGTTCTGTTAGGATATTGACAACTCATCTATCTAATAATGTAAACACTAGTTTATTGGCCCGTGCAAAATTGTACGTGTTGTTATATGAACTTGGTTATAATTTTTATTTTATTACTTATAATTAACGCAAAATATTAGCACTGTAAAAAAATTAACCGACCAAATGTGACCCGTTGTTCAAGATAAAAAAGCCCATTTTTTCCTGATCAAGTTCTGGCCATAGATAATTCGAACCTGTTTTACCAGTATTCTTTTGGTTTAAACTTTAGATGACCCGTTGTCCCAATTTTTCTATAATTAAGACGAAAAGAAACGTTTTTAATTTGATATCACTTTAGAGAAGTTATGTTTGATTCTATGAAAACAATTTAATAAGTATAGAGAATTTATTTCAGTATCTTATGTTCATGTACGAATTGCAATTTATGACCAAAATGATTTGATATGATTCAGATTATCTCGTCCAAAGTTGTTTCCGAAATTATCTCCTAAAATCTCAAATCCTTTATACTCCGTATATAACTTTGTTAATAAAAGTATTAAAAAATCAGTTGCCTTGGTGGTCAAAGTGTTAACATTCAGAGTATCATTTTGATTGTTTCTTTTTTTTTTTTGCTAAATGTGAAGTAAATTAGGAGTCTCATACTTCCATTGCCTGAATAAGCACCACATCCACTCAAACTTTTTGTATTTTTGAGAACGACGTAAAGAAGAAGCTAAACAATGGAATTGAAGCAGCAAGAGAATCATCAGAAACTGCCATCTTTGAGGAGAGACAAGAGTTGATGATTGATCCTGCTGGTGTTGCCAATCAAACCCCGATCTTAAGAACTGCCCATTTCCTAAAACCCTCTCTAACCCCCGCTTCATTGCCACCTTTACCACCAAAGATTCAATCTTTTCCTCCATCCTCAAAACTACCTAGTGTCATTTTTAGTGGCCGCTTACCCCCTTTGAAAGGGTGGCAAACCTGGGTCGAGAAGCTGCAACCAACCCATGAATCGGCTTGGCGAAAAGCTGGCATCTTTGACGGAATCAAGGCTTCTACGTACTTACAATATTAAGAGAGATAATGAACTGGTTTTGCGCTGAGAGGTGGTGTCCGGAAACTAATACTTTTGTGTTTCCGTGGGGCGAGACTACTGTTACATTGGAAGATGTCATGATTTTGGGAGGTTTCTCTATTTTGGGTGATTCTGTTTCTTTGGGGCATACTGTCAACAAGGTTGTGAGCATCTTGAAGGAGAAATTTCGGAAAATTCCTTCTGTGAGCCATACGAAATGGCAAGACCATTTCATAGGAGGAGGAAGAGGTGGGTCTGTTGATGTACAACATGCTGCATTTCTGGCGCTCTGGCTGTCGCACCATGTCTTTCCATCCAAGGCGAGTAGTTATATTCAGCAGGGCATCTTCCCCATTGCAGCAATCCTCTCTCGTGGGACTAAAATCGCGCTTGCTCCTACGATTTTAGCTTCCATTTATAGGGATTTGACCTTTGTAAAGGAGCATTGTGTGGATTCCTTTGCTAGTGATGGTCCTTTTGGCCCTTTTAGCGCCGTTTCAGTTGGTGCAGCTGTGGGCTTGGGAGAAATTTCCGACATTGGCTCCAATTCTAAAGATGATTAATCATGGTAGTCCAAGGTTGTCGTGTTGGGAAAACCAATCTATACACAGGAAGTATAAATTAGGAGTGGCCTTAGACTCAGCTGGACCGACATTTCGTTGGTGTCCATATGCTGAATCTGTTGAAAACTGGTTGATTACTAGTGCTTATGTCAATGCAGAGAAGTCGGTATTTGATGGAGTCGATGAGGGATGTGTATCGTTTGCTCGGTGTCTCAGGGTTTGTACATTGCCGGGGATGGATTGTGTTGAGTTGTACCTTCCACATAGAGTGGCTATGCAATTTGGAGTAGACCAAGATATTCCATGTTCTGTTCCAAGATCATGTGAGTCAGTGTACTCAGCTTGGGTTAACTCTAACCAGGAGATGACAGGCGCAAAACAGTATTTACCCCCTAGATTGTTCAAGGCCAAGATAAGTGTTCGGTATTCAGATTGGTGGAATCGAAAATCATGCATCCTTGAGACTCACGAATTGCCTGATTGTGAGCCAAGCGTGGGTGAGAATGTTCAGCATTGTGATAAGATTGGTGATAATCCTAAAACTCCCTGTCTAGCTTCTCCTGTATCAGCCACTGTGAACAAAGAAGCTCGGGATGTGTGGGAATCGAATATGGGAATTGGAGAGCTCAATCAAACTGCAAGTATCATCAGTTATGATCAGGTTGTTCAGGATTTCGAGACCATTGAGATTGATGAAGAAGAGGAAGATCAAAACCCTTGTCCTTTCCAGAGTTTCTGTAAGGAGCTGGAAGCTAAGATCAGTGAGCTTGAGACAACTGTGTCCTGTCTTTTCGCGGTAAAGAATGCTCACCATATACCAGTGCGCACTGCATAAAACTTGTTGTATGAGCTAAAATTTTACTGATGGTATGCAGCCGGCAGCTATGCAAGAGGTATAGGTGCTGCTATAGAGCTTGTTATACATTGTAGATACGAGTTCTACTCCTTTCATTCCGTTGAATTTTTAACGTAAAATCAAGACGCAAATGTTGTCTTTGCCAATTGGTTTATCTTTGTTTGTATGTCTGTTTACTCCTACTGAGTAATTTGCTTCATGCAGTCCTTATTGAAGTTAATAATATCGTATGCATGTACATATGAATCGACATAGCCGCGTGCTCACTCGTCTGATCGAGGAATGGTGATATCTTGCCTGCCTAGATTAGGTTAATTCTATTCATGTTAACAATATTAAGCTAAAAACGTGATTATTTTATGTGAGACCGAAACTTGGTCACCTGTCTATTTCGATGTCGAATAGTGCTAGTAATAGTGGAGGAGACTAGAAAACACATGTAGAGGGGGTAATGAACAAAAGTCAGAATTTTGGGGCTAGCCATACTCGTAAAATCGTGAATGCAAGTAACTTGTCATTACTCCTCTGTACTCGCTTACACCTGAACACTGTCAGTCCATCATTTTACCTCTTGGACATACAGTTTGGAAACTGGACTGAGCTGCTGTTATTACAGAAAAACCGAAACCATTCCCTCAAGCTTGCGGATCCTACCTTCGAGCTCAGAGTCTCGCTTTTTGAAACGCGGGTTTCATGTTCACACCCGTCTCAGTGTGGTTTTTCCCTGTGTCGTCTGGACTCGTCTTTGATTTCATCCTACCAGCAAAATGAGTAGCCACACTCACTGAATTCATTGTACCAGGAACTTCAGAAGCAGCATTCACGGAGTTCATCCTACCAAAATTTCTGCTGCACCACTTGCTGTTATACCCAATTTCATTCAAAAAAATTCAGCAGCCAGACTTGTTCAGTTTATCCTACCAGGAACTTCAGGAGCAACACTCTAGGGACAACTCTGCAGTGGCACGCTCGCGTTTTCTGGTTAAGTGGTTATCAGCTCTTCTGCTGCTGGTTAAGTCGTCGAGTAATTTAAAGTTTTGCAGTGCATGCTACTGCATTAACTGTACAGCCCCAACTTCTCACTGTTTATCTAGCTGTATAAAAATAAGCACATATGAGCTGTACGAAAAACAGAACAGACATGATAAAAGCATAAAGCTCCATCGTTGGAGACTAGGAATGCAGCACTACTGGTCACATATTTTCACAACTCTGCATCACTTCAAAAACATTCAAGGTAAGGATTTACATCAGAAGGTGGAGCCTGAATAAGATCACGAGTAAATGTACATTGCATGTCCATTTTACGGTTAACCCATACGCTAAAGCTCGACAAAGAGGTCGTAACAACTAAGCTTGTGACTGTATGTCTGTACTTCAGTCATGCATCAGAGAAGCCGGCAAGTCGCTCAGGCTAAAAGGGGTTCACACCATTCAACATATTATTCATAGATGGTCTGAGTTACACTACATGAGCAAACCTTAAGGCATAGAGTTACAAATACAAGGCAACAAAATATAAAGAACATACCCTATGCTAAATATCCCATCAGTAGACAGTAGTTAGTCTAGGAATTTGTTACCACTTACCAGATATAGTTATACAGTATCCGTTGGCACTCGTTGACGGCCTTTTGCTGCTGCTAACAGTGACAAACGAGATACCACCCTCTCAAGCTTCCTTATCTTGTCTTCCATGTCTGAAGCTAGTCTCTCGAAAAGTGGGACGCTTTGGCCTTCCTCTCCATCATCATCATCATTAATGATCACTAAATCCTGATCTTTCCCGATCCTGATCTTCTCGGTGTTACCTTTGAGCAGTATCATGGATGGCTTACACTCAATTGCAACCTGATTAGTCATTTCTGATGCAAGAGCAGTTGACAGATCACCATAAGTATTACCAATTATCTGTCTACAATTCTGTGACATCTCTACTGGTTCTTGTTCCACGTTGTTATCCAAGTCCCCAGTCTCCACCATATTGCACTCAACAGGTGAGCTGCTAGGTTCAATTGTAACAGCGAGATTTCCGTGCAAGTTTGCATCAACAACACATAATGGCTTTTCGACATTTGATGAAATCCGTTTTCGCCTACTATAGACCAGAAGAGGAGCACTCTCACACGACACTTTCTTTCCCTTCCACCAATCAGAATACTTCATAGTAACACTTCCCTGAAACAATCTGGGGGGCACATACAACTTTGTGAATGTATTAAGTCCATTAGAGTTACCGCAATTAAGCTCAAGAGACCTTGGCATAAAACAAGGTATGTCTTGATCAAACCCAAATTGCATAGCAACTCTGTGAGGATGGTAGTCCTCCAAATCATCAAGGCTCTCCAATTGACAAACCCTCAAGCAACAAGCAAAGAGTTCCCAATTCTCATCAGAATCAACAGATACCCACTTTCCTACATCATCATAAAAACAAGGAAATGACCAATTTTCGGTATAAGTAGTATATGGGCGCCATCTAAAGGTCTCTCGTGCTGACTCTAACACCATCTTCAACTCCATAGAGCTAATGCAGGATTTGCTAATACACTTCCAACGTGCCAATCTCGGCTCCCCAGGGTTTATCATCCTAGGGACGGGAGCTAACATAGGAAACCTTTCCCAAACCCACAGTTGAACCAGGTGCAATGGTTCCACCAACTGCAATGTATGAAGATCATTCACACAATCTGAAGACTGCACCAACTTCTCTTTCAACAACCTCAAGCCCCTATAAATGTTGGACAATATAACAGGCGCAAGCGCAATTTTGATCCCAGTACTGAGCCTAGCAGCCAAGGAGAACACAAGAGGCCTGATACTATTCTGGCCCAGAGTTGGAAAGACATGGCGTGAAAGCCAGTGGGAGAAAAACGCAGCATGCTCTACCTCCGGCTCAAGCTCATCCCCCGTCCCCATGAAATACTCAATCAATGCAGTTTGGCTTATGTGACGGTTATGCTTCCTTCCAATCTCACGTTTGCACTTTATCAAATTGTCCACCAAACGTTCAACATTTTGCCCCAAAGAACAATTTCTAAGAACAGACTCACCCAAAGGCGAAAAACCCCCCAACACCATAACATCCTCTAAAGTAACAGTAGCTTCACCCCAAGAAAACACAAAAGTGTTGGTTTCAGGGCACCATTTCTCACCCAAACTGAGAAGTAAGCCTTTTTGCTTCACAATTACGCAAGTAGAAGCCTTAATTGCATCAAAGATGCCGGCTTTTCGCCACACCGGCTCATGAGTTGGCTGCAACTTCTCGAACCAAGTTAGCCAGCTCTTTACGGGAGGTAGGCTACCAAGGATATTGACCTTGGGTTTGGTTGAGAAAGATAAAGATTGAATCTTTGGACGAGGTGGAAGCAATGCAAAGGGTGGTAATGTGGGTTTGATTGAAATGGGCTGTTCTTAAATTTGGGGTTTCATCACCATTAAAATCAACCATAAACTCTTGTCTCTCCTCAACAATGTCCATATTTTTTTTCTTTGAGCAAATCTGGTTGCGTAAAAAACACTCGGCAACATCAAATTCTACACAAATATACATGTATTAACACATACACTGATACACTACCTTAATATAAAAACTATGTGTTGAATAAAGCATAAAAATTGGGCATTCATATGCATAATTAGAAACAGTATTCTGCAATTGAGTATATATATATCAGTACAGAATCAAAGATACAAACTTTGAGAACAATATGATAAATTAAGAAATACCCATGATTTAAACATAGAAATAACAAAAACCCAGATGAAAAAATAGAATTAAATAGCTCAAATTATGGATAAAAAAAGTACCTTGAAATAGTGTGATGGTAGAAGAGAGAGAAATTATGATATTTTCGAATCAGTTCTTCAGAAGTGTTTTAGTCTTTTTTTTTTCCTGCTGCCGTTTTTTTTGTGCAAAAACAGCTTATGTCTGATCAGTGAATGTAAGAAGTTAAGAACTGTCTAGTGTCTAAAATCCGAAACAAGTTGTCGCTTTTGGTATAAATGTTTTAATTGTCTATTGTGTTAACGGGTTTTCTAGCATGTGCCCTGGGGGTGTGTGGGCACACGTTAGAAAAAACGTTATGTTAATACGGAGTACTCCTTATTTGGCATGAAACCGCAAGAAATCTTTATAGAGAAAATACATGACGTAGTTAGTCTAGGGTGATCCATTTATATTTGGTTGCATTTGACACGAACAATCAAATATCATGCTTTTAGCATCAGTATGCATTTGACGAGATACACATTAATTCAAAGTGTAAAAAGTTCACAATAATAGAAGCTCAGCAAAAGGGTAGATATGGCAAATTAAGCTTTATGCATTTGACTTCACCAAAAATTTCCATTTTCGTGTATACTGCACAGTGCACGCTACTTGCTCCCTACAATGTTACACAAGACTACAAGACTAGAGTTCAGAAAGTAAATAAACAAGCTGTCGACAAAATTTGAATTTTTGGTTGCAACATTATACTGATTGATACTCCTATATGTTGATTAAACTTTCGTTTATGTCGATATTTCGAGCGAGGTACCACTTCCCCAACCCGAAAAACCAGTTAGTCAACGTGTCCTGCATATCAGCACATTATCTAAAGGTTTCTGATAGCAACTCCAAGCAAGATCAGCATCAGCATTGAGCCCTAGGAATCGAAATTGGAATGTCTTGATCCATCCCAAACTGCATACCTATTCTATGTGGCAGATATTGATGATCACATGCCCTCAAACATTTTACAAATGACTATGCTATATGAATTTGTTGTCAAATAAAACGTAAAAATGACTATTCACATGTTCTTATCTATGTTTGTTTTAAATATGTGAGAGCAATTTGAATACTTCAGAAACGAAGAAGTAAAACATATTTTTACAAGTAGGGACTATATTTTCTGTTTCATTCAAGCCAATGCAATGGTCTTAACAATTTGATGCATTATACGCGTCTAAACTTACAAATATAGTTTGAAATAATTATGCTTCAGCAAGTAAATAGCACATTAGCTATACAAACATTTTAACAAGAAGAGAAAGAGCAGATGTATTACCAGCAAGTTCTTCCATTTTTGTATAGTCTGTAGCACTGACTGTCCTTCAACCCAATCCCAACAACTTCGATCACGACACTGTCAGGTGACATAAGCAAATTTATACAACTGTATGATCAAATTTAGCAGCCTTCACACAGGAAATATCTCTCTCAACTGTACTGATCCTTAACTCGAACTGATGACATTTGCTTCATGAACAATGATCGCCTCCCCATCACTGTCAGGTGACATTTGCTTCATGAACTGATTGATCTCTCCGTCCTGATTTGATGGTTTACCTAGTTCATCTTTTGCTAGCAATAGGCACAGGTTTTCCATTGCAGGGGCATTTGATCTGCCTGTAGTTCCATTAGCTTCAGTTGAGGCTCCATTTCGAGGCTGATGAATGAGTTCTACAATGCTTTCTTCCTCTGAAGCATTGTGCTGATACTTTCCTGTGTCCCCTTCCGACCTTATCACAGTCATCTGTGAACTCATCACACTGCTGTCCCCAACTTCATTAGCCAAATACAGATGTCCAGGACTGTATTCTGAACACGTAAATTCATTGACTGGAGCAGATGAGCACAGATAATCCATTACTCCATTCCCTTGTTTCTTTCGAAGAAACATTTCAGATAGTCTAGCCATTTCTGCATCATGATCTGCAACATCATATTTATCAGCTTCAGCTAATATGCAAGGGAACATCCTCATCTCAGATTCTCTCAGTAGCTCTGTCACTCATTTCGCTTCGTCATTGGATTGTGTGCACCCTGTATAGCTACTGCCCTGACCTACGCCTGGATTACTCAGACGCAATTTGCAAACCAATTTCGTGTTCTCCAAAGTTCTCTTCCGCCTTTTACAGCCCATGAACGCTTGTTCAAGAAGACTTTGAAACCCAGTCCTCCACCAGTCAGAGTACCGATGTGTAACATCTCCTTTGTACAATCGAGGAGGCAAGAACAATGATCTCAAACCTTGAAGATTGCCATTATCATTAGGAATTGGATCAGGAATGTCTTGATCAAACCCGAATTGGAGTGCCACTCTATGAGGATTGTACCCCTCAATACAATGATTCAACCCCACCAATTAGCAAACCATCAAGCAACGAGCAAACGACTTCCATTCCTCATCAGAATCCACATCTACCCATGTTCCTGATTCGACATAAAACCCCGGTAACAACCAATTTTCAAGAGACACTGCATATGGACGCCAAAGAAAAGTCTCCCTAGCTGAATCTAGACACACCTTCGTATCAAAGTTATCAGCTTTATAGCACAAACGCCTCCAACGTGCCAACCTCGTATTTCCAAGCCTGATCATCCTAGGGACCGGTCCTAGTGACGGGAATCTCTCCCAAGCCCAAACCTGCACAAGCTGTAATGGTGCTGAAAGCCTTAAACGACGATATTTTTCACATTGACCAGTTTAACATCTCTCAATCCTCTCTTTTAGCAACGTCAAGTCCCTATAAATGGAAGCTAAAACAGCAGGAGCAAGCGCGATTTTTATCCCACAACTAAGTCTAGCTGCAATTGGTAAAACTCCCCTCGAAACAGCTGTTTTGCTCTTCAGTTGGAAAACATGGCGTGCAAGCCACAGTGACAGACAACCAGCATTCTCAATGTCACCCCCTAATCCAATGAAATACTCCATCCATTTCTAATGAGTCATATTATGATCGATTTTCCATATTCTTTGGTAACTTTTTATAAGCTTGTTCACAAGGTGTTCGACCTTATGCCCCACAAAAGAATTGCCCGAGACAGACTCACCCAAAGGCGAAACCCCGCCTAAAACCATAACATCCTCCAATGTAACAGTAACTTCACCCCACGGTAAAATAAATGTGTTAGTCTCAGGGCACCATTTCTCAGCCAAGGTAAAAATCAGGTCACTGTTCTTGTTAATGTGGTAAGTAGAACCCTTGATTGCATCAAAGATACCGGCTTTTCGCCACGCCGGTTCATGAGTTTCCTGCAATTTCTGCACCCATGTTCGCCAGTTGTTGGCAGGTCTTGAGTTACAAGTAAAGACGACATTGATGGGTTTTGAGGAGTGAGAAAAAGTGGAAATTTCCGGGAATGGAGGAAGGGAAGAGAAGTTTGGGTTTAAGGAGGGTTTAAGGAAATGGGCAATTCTTGAAGTTGGGGTTTGGTTTGCGGCTGAGCTGGTAGCGTCAATCATAAGCTCTTGTCTCTCCTCAACAATGGCGGTCTCGGATGATTTGCTATCTACCATTGTTACTTATTGTAGTTCCCTGAGAACTCAGCTGATTGTGGGTTTGATTCCCTAAGAATTGACAAGTTGGACTTAAGAGTACAATTGACGCTACTTCTTTGTTTGGTACGAGCAACTGAGGTTCCTCTAGATGACCGTGAGTTATATACATGGCACATGAGCAATACTATTTCCTGTACTAGAGGTTTCGAGTCCAAATCGGTGTTTATCAAATAATATCGGGTCGTGGTAGTCTGGTATGTGTTTCAATGGTCATGTAGAGTATGTGTGAAAGAACATAAGTGTTTTCACTAGCCCCAACACTGTGTTAGGATTGAGCACGCATAATACGAATGGAAAAATTGTGGACCACCGGACGAACATTGTTTTGGTAAAAAACTACACGTATCGGATACACTTAGATTGAGGGTCAACTAGTCAACTTGCTACTACTCGTCC
>JBBYHQ010199094.1:0-24660 GCA_038382645.1 Spergularia azorica
AATTGACAATGAGCTGACCCCTCATACAGCTGTTCTTGAACTCATGCGGCTGCCTCAGGTAATTGATCAGTTTATCATTTCTTTCACTGCCTCAACCAAAGATATCGCGTTTTGTGTCATGAGCTAGATCAATTTTCACTTTACGTTTTTTCCCGACTTACAACCACGTACACCAATACTTTGGACAAATTACTACGTTTTGGAAAAGAACTAGCATCAGTAGCCTGTAAGATACGGTGTGCCCAGATGTTCCCTGGACAGGGTTAGATGTCTGTTTCTCTAACATCTCAAGCAGCTGTGGCCTAGGTAATTTGCTCCTCTATATGTTCTACCTGATAATCTGATATTGTCAATTTTTGATAACTACTGCAGGTCGAGGAAGTTTAAAGCTACCGAATCAAGCAATACATAGATGTCAATTTTCGAGATACAATAAGTATTATGGTTCCACGGCGAATCTTCTCCCCTCATTCACAGTTTTCACTCCATTCCTCGGATGCTGCAGTTTAGCTTTCAGGTTCTGTGCACATATTTGAAGCATTTAACAGAAGAGAAGCTAATTGTTTTTGCCTATGAGGCCGGGTTATTGTCAATGTTTACGACTTCAAGGGAAAGAATCCTCGTCCCTGGCTGATGGGATTCCCTTTTATAGTACTGTCCATATTACATACGCATGCTGTTGAGCTATTACAGACCGAGAGGCTCAGAAGAAACCGGCATACAGCAAAGGTGGATGCTGGAAAACATTGCAGGTCTATTATGTTCTTGTACTCGTCATTGGGTAATTCATTTTTGTTCTATTTGTCTGTGAAAATGTCCCACATAATATACATGATTTTGATTTCCCTTCTAGTGTAAATGTCGATCATATGAACATTGTTTGACCACCAAAATCAAATGTTGTCGATATATAAATAAGACAGCAGGATTATTATTTTATCATTTCATACTTCGATTGTTATTCTCTGTAACAATACATCATAATTCATAATAAAACATCTACATACAAGTGTACAACATTGCAACTTTTTACTAGCATGATGGAGTTTATATATTCCATCTTACGAGCATTATTCTTTATTATTATCGGTATGTATATCACAAGATAGCATATGCATATTGTGACATAACTATTCTTATTTTTGGTTCGCATCATCCAATTTTTATGCACTCGAACACTAGTTGTTTATCTTAACAGCGGTTATTGGTGGGATTCCGGTGGGATGGTAACGGAAGAAAATCTGCCGGTAATTGGTGATCCTTTTGTAAAGAGCAGGTTGATCTTCAGTCACTAATTCTTTGATCGGTCCGATTTCCTTGTGCGTGGGAGGACTGCAGAACAAAGGCAATGAAGTTCTTTCCTTTGTAGGATGAGGCACCACCCTGTGTATTGCACTTTTGAACTTTCCATTGCTTATTATCTACATCAAATTGAAAATTCAACCCAAAAATAAAACAGTTATAAGATATATTAGTCCATTTCCGTGGAAATTTTGAATAAGAAGACAATTCCATAGAAAAACCTGGAACACTAAAACTTTTGGGTGCAACCGCTACATACTCTATGACAATGCAAATAGGTTAGATATCGACTGGGGGGACATGTTATGACCTAATGGTAATAGATTTGGACCTGTTAGAGTGTTAGGCTGTTAGTGACTGCTCGTTACACATGTTGACATGTATGCAATTGTTCCATTGCACCCGAAACAGGCTCATAATATGATATAATTATACATATTTGCTGTAATAATAGACCGTCTCATTGAGGTTTTTGCGACGAAATGCATACCTCCATTTGGTCACCAACATTGACAAAGATAGCATGGGGAAAGATAGGAGCTTTAAACCATTTGCCATCCTTTTCAACTTCAAGGGCTTCAACATGTTTGTCTTGCAATAAGAAAGTTAGGGCAGAAGAGTCGGCATGTACGCTTGAGATGCGGACTTTGTCAAGCAAAGAGCATGGCATGAAATATTGGTAGCGTGACACAATATCAACGGTCCCACCATATTCTTCAAGTATGCTGTTCTTATTCTTAAGGTTCAAACATTGTGCCATGTTTTGGACTAGACTGTCATGCAGATGCTTGACGTTGTTGCTGTATTCATCTAAAACTCCCCTGCAATTATACATATTATTCAACATCCTTGGGCTCAAAATTTAAATATTTAATTATGCGTGACATTGAGGTCTAGATCGAGATATAATAATTCTCATTAGGATAATATATGCAAGTAATAGTCCGATTTTTTTGTATGTATGAATTGAAGCTCACCTTTTTGCATGTCATAAAAGTATCTCATTTGTTTTATGGTCGTGTTTAGAATTTGTAAACTTTGCTTTAAGCCCTTTAGCATTTGGTTTGAATTTTGAAACGTTAATTAAAAAACGAAGAATTATTATTACTAGAATAGTACACATCGATCCTTATCGATCTTAATGCATGAATATTGAATACTAAGCATTTTGCATGCACGTACATTATTGATGTAAATAAACAAGCAAAATACGAAGTATGTATATAGACAATTGTGTTATTGTCTACATATAGACTTTTGGGATCATCCTATACTATATAGTATAAAGAAATACAACTTAATGTCAAATAACATTACTTACAGCAAAAGAACGAAAAACCATTTCGTTATTAAAAATTTTGAGATCGATTGGACTTCAATCATGATCAGCAGTCGTACATCACTCTAGACTTGAATTACCACTACCACGTATGTACTCGTTATAATGTTTTAGCTAGATGTAAGTAAACATGCATGATACATACGTATTCAACAAGAAAAATTTAGGACGTTTTTACGGGGCGCTACGATGGAGGAAGGGTGAACTAATTCACACTCCTACTTATTATGTTATTGCCCTAATTCCATGTAGAGACTTAAAATTAAACGTGGTTAGATGTTCGAGTCTATATATCGATCTTCTCCACTTCTCCGATCCATAAGTATTATTTCAAAGATCGTCGTTATACTCATTTTAATTTCAACACCAATATAATGGCTCTGATCTCTAGCGTGGATGCATGCATACTGCACTGATCATGCACATGACTATTCCGCATACCTCTTGTGCTCGATCGGGAATATGGGGCTTTCAACAATGAATTCTAAACTTCAAAGTTATCGGGGCTCTAAAGTACGCGTATTTTATCTAGACCAAAAACCTGAGCTGGTCGATGATTGATTAACCAAATTAATTAAACAACAATTTTTACATTTATTCTAACAAGAATCTATATAAATTATTTACTTTGTAGGAGTATATGTATATCATAATTATATTGCGCAAATTAAAAATAAAGGGTACGTACCTAAAAGACTGAGGTGTTTGAGGCCAAAAGTCGAGGTTTCGACTCTGTAAGGGAGAAGTCGTGAGAAATATTCGATGCTGCCATTTTAAGGGCACATTATCTGAAGTAATGGAGTCATTTCCATAGCCTTCAAGACTATCACCTCTTCTTGCGTATTTTTCTCTTTCCTCCACAGGCAATGCAAAGAATTCTTTGCCAACCTCTCGAACCTCGTCCAAGAACTCATTGGACATGCCATGATTGATGAGCTAATAATAAGAACACATAATTTGTAATTGCTCTAATTTGTTATAATTAATTAGTAATCGAACAAATTAAAATAAAGAAACCATTTGTTTTTGTTAAATCGTTTCCTCATCCATTTAATTAACAAATCAACCAAACATATAAAATTTAGCAAATTTCACAAGCATGCATGCATGCAATAATATAGACGTGAAATAATGTACGTGTATACACTTTTATGTGTAGCGCTAGGTAATATATATGATGATTAATGATCGCATTATTATTGTTAGTATTAATTGACTATAGTATCTATTTAAGTGATAATATATAGTAGGTTAAAATATAAGGTTCCCAGGCTCACCTGAAGACAACCCCATGAGGTTAGGGCAGCATGGAGTTTCTTCAATTCTTCGGCCGCGATGGCCGGAGATGGAGATGAAAGTAAAGAGAAATCTATTATTAGGTCTTCCATATACGGAAGACTAACAAAGGATTCCATTATTGTTGATGATGAGTTCACCATTTTGATTACTGGAGAGTAGGTTTGGGAAATGTTATACAAGTATATGTTTTGTGTATTAGAGGTGATAACAAGGTTTTCTATTTATAGAGATTTTTGGTGAAGTCATTTCACGAAATAATTTCTAAAAATAACATCTAATTGATGATAAGTTTGAACCTACTACAACATGTTCGATTTTGGTCCAAAAATGTGTATATACGAATCAATAGCAAGACTTAGTATTTTTTTTTTTAGCAATGCAAGGATCGATCATTATTTCTACATGATGACCAAGAATTGAGACTAGTATATTAACAAAGCTTCTAGTCGATAGCTGAAATATACACTTATGGACTTGAAGCTAAGGAAATTCTGAAAATTCAAGTTGTCCCAATACGAGTTTTTTGGTATTTATTAATTAAAAAAAATTATTTCAGAGTTGGGAGTTCAAATAGAACTTACATTATATTGTAAAACTTTTATACAAGCACACTTTAAAAGTAAGATTTTAAGGACACGCTACACTTGATGTGTGTGGTATGTCGACACATTTCTAATTAACTACTACTCACTCCGTCCCAGTTCAAACGCCTCATCCCCAAAATACCTCCCGTGTTGAGAAGGTTGTACACACTAATCGGTTTATCAAAGTTTCAAAAAAATTATATAGCGAGTTAGATTAGAGTTTTCTCTAACTTGTTATGCAATTTTTTTGAAACTTTAATTAACCGAGTAATGTGTACATCATTCCCAATAAGAGGTCGATTTTTACGTGGGGCGTTTGAATTAGGACGGATGGAGTACGTATTACTCAATTTTTTTTTACAGAAATGCAGAAAACTATAGAGAGATAAATTTGAATATATATAGTATGAGCTAGCTAGGGGTAACCAATACCAAGTTGTCACGTACTTAATGATCACCGTACTGAGAATTCCACATACATATAATATATGTAGAGCCTTTCTTATCAAGTTAGCCCTAGATTGATCACAAGGTCCCCTCGAAAGAACTTGAATTAATTAGTCCCCTCAAAAACAAAATTTTAATTCCCCTAAAAAAAAAAAAACTTGAATTAATTGGCAAGTATTGACACAGAAGATAAGGTGTGATCAAGCTTAGAGCTTATGATTATCAACAAATCAAGTGAAATTAGGGCGATTAAATGAGAGCGATTAGTGCCAGCCATTGTGATGAGAGACCTCAAATATACTAGTAAGGCCATGTATGATCCGACTACATGTGCTAGTCCGATCTGATTTGTTTGCAGATCCTTGATTGAGAACCTAATTGCTATGAATTTATCGATAAATTAGCTGAATTTAAGTGAACTAATACATTCATTTAAATTAAATTCATTGAATGTTATTATACACAATATCTCATTTGAACTAGTTTTTGAATTGAATAAAGTGAACTACAGTAATATTTTTGAAATCGAATCACACTGGACCTAAATTACATTATTCATTAAACTGAAATATTATAATTATGATTAAATCATGATTGTGAAGAAGACTCAATTCAATATCAAAGGTTTTCTTCTTGACGAGTACATTTCTACTAGAAACAACTACTAAACTTTTCGACACTAGACTAATTATTTGGGGTGAGTAAATATATACTTTTAGTATAGGGCCGCCAAGTCGGCCTTATTCCCCCTCTCCTTTTAGTATAGGCTAGTGTTTAAGGTTACGTTTAACAATACCCTTATTACTTTAGTACTATTTAAATCTTCACTGATGTTATGGGCCTTTCACCATAAGGGTGGTGTCGGAAAAAAATCTCCCCATATCTCTTGATAGTCTTGTACAAAGCGGGCCGATCTTGGGTTACCAGATTTTTCAGTGGCCCAATTTCCTTGTCCACATTTGGAGAGCAAAACATTACTACAGACATCCTTTCTCTAGCTGAGTTTGCCACCACTCTGTGAACTGCACTCTTGTATATGCCATTGCTCATTATCTGCCAAAAACAAAATGTGCACAATAACATCAATTTCACCATTTTCTTTCGATGGAAAATCCAAAATAAGTAAATTATCGAGTATGTATGTAGTAAAATCGAGAATGTATTGACAGCGAACACATAATTAAAACCTTTGAACATGCTGAGTTATCGCAGATAATAACATCGTTTTTTTTAGTCGATCTCCTAAGTCAAAATGAGTTGCATGCAATTACCTCCATTTGATCCCCAACATTGACAAAAAGAGCATGAGGAATGATAGGGACTTTAAACCACATATCATCCTTAAGAACTTGAAGGCCATCCACTTCTTTATCTTGCAATAGAAGTGTCATAGCCGAAGCATCCGAGTGTGTTCTTGAGGCTCGGACGAGGTCCGGAAACGGACATTGTGGATAATAATTGATTCTCGCGGAAATTGACATGTTTTCTCCAAATTCTTGGACGAAACTCGTCTCTTCCAACCCCAGACATCGTGCCATGGCGTGCAATAGAACATCGTTCACTCCTTGCACTTTCGTGGCGAATTCATCTAACATTTCCCTAATAACGTTAACAACAATACAAGAAAACGTTATACGGAGTATATTACATTTTTACGGGAAATTCTTATATGCACCCGAGAGTATGTAGTCTCATTTTTCATGTTTTGTACTTTAATAGAAACATTGTTATTGTACTTTAATTTTACTCTTATTTAGGTCAGTTTGCTGATACAACTTAATAAACGGACTTTCATATCGATATATCAGAGTCATTCAAATCAAATCAAATTAAAATTGTTCAAAAATTCACGATAAATTGAATCTAGTCTATAACATGCATGCAAATCCAATCGTAATCTTCACTAACGCAACTCATACATGCATACCATGATACCACCAACATTTTAATCAACATTAGAATGAATTAATATAGATGATACAAATGAATTTAACTACTGTCGCATGTAACAAATTATTTTTATTATCGATTAATGTAACAACCATCAAACTAAATTTGTATAATTTTACCTGAAAGAGGAAGGGGTTTGAGGCCAAAATCTAAGCTTTCGTTGATCCTTAGGAAAAACCGTGAGATACAAGCGATCATTCCAATTGTGAGGCACCTTATCCGAGAGGACAGTATCATTTCCGTACCCTTCAGGATCCTTAGCTTCCCTCAAATACTTGGTCCTCTCCTCTATTGGAAGTACAAAGAATCCTTTGCTAACTTCTTGAAGTTCATCCAAAAACGAACCCGTCATCCCGTGGTTTACTAGCTGAATCATCGACAATTCACAAATTCTTATGTAAGACGACATCATTAGACGTTACTTTAATAAGTACGTCAAATAAATATATTCCACTAGCTGGCCACGACTATTTCAATATTTTGTTCTGTTTGGCCAACGTCGAACAAGTCTTTTTCTTTTTTCAATCAAATCAAACGTGAAGAATTCAAAGGAACACAGAATAACTAATCACGAACCTGAAAGGAACCCCATGACACAAGGGCAGAGTGAAGCTTCTTCAACTCCTCCTCAGCCAAAACAGGAGAAGATGACGACGACGAGAGTAGAGAGAAATCGATGACCGGGCAGTCCATCCAAGGAAGGGCCGAGGGGTCAGCCGCCGCAAGCTGCGGGTTTCCGGCTTCCCTGGTGAACATATCCGGCACATTTTCACCGGACGTTGCTAAAATGTCTAGGACAGTTTTTGAAGGTATTTCTGGCTTGAAAGTTTTACGTGTTGGAGTCGTTGTAACAATAGTTTGAGGTGTTGGCATGCTCATATTTTCAAGAATTTCCGGAAGCTAGTTTTTGGTCTATATGAGTTGAAGTAACAGCTTGCTTGTTGGACAGTTCGAGTGAAGAGAGTGATAATTTGGTTATATACCACTAACTATGTGCTCATATGAGACTAGTCTACTCCTCTCAAAAAAAGAGTAGACAAGCTGGACTCCCGAGCGAAAAATTAGTTGTCGTAATATGACTTTTAATTAGAATTTTGAGTCATGGTTTGTGGAAAAAGATTAAAGGCGTTGAAGTGACACTCACAAATATTTCACATATGAGTGTCACACATTGAAAAAATAGAAGAGATTTGTCTATCGTATAAATCAAAGAGTTACTCCTACAATTGCCAATTGGGTTTAGGATAGAACCTTATTTGGATTATTAAAGTGGACTCTCTTTTCTCCTAACGAGTATGGCCCAGGCCCACCTTAAATTTACGAAAGGGTATATGACTATATGAGTTCATTATCAAGAATAACGCAACTTCGGAAAGTTATAAGGAAATTATAGGGTGCGTACGGAGTGAAACGAAATGGGACTATCAATACCTATGTTACTCAGACATCACGGCTGGAAGTGTCGGAGGTGGATACGTGTCGGGGTGTCTTACAGATCTATTTTACGAAAAAACTTGATTTTTTCTGCCTAAAATGTAGTGTCTAGATGTCGTGTCGACACCCGACACGGCAGGTAAATGAAGTGTCAAAGTCGCACCATGTTTCAGCCAGTGTTTTTTTTATACAACGAGGAATGTGTTACATTAGTGATGATGGTATATAAGGTTAGACCGTACTATACAAATGTTATGATTTAATAAAATGAGAGAATACTTGGTTGCACTTGAATTGAGTTGCGTTGATAGTATTTTATTTTATTTTTTTTGAAATAAACGGTGATAGTATTTAGTAAAATTAGATTGACAAGCAAGACGGGCTTCTGTAGAAAGTTCAAGTCCACTAATTTTGAATGGGAAGACCGTAGGTGATAGGTCCGTAGTCATGCAAATAATGTAAATTAACATTCGCACATAGTGTCTCAGTAAATTGTATAACTTTCAAAAATATGCGAAGAAAACAACTCATTGAACAAAATGCAGTATAATTACGACACGTAGACACTAATAAACATACTCCGTATACTCAATCTTTGTGTATAATTTACTTACAAATCACCAATCATCATCATCATCATCGTCATCAACATTCATCAACAAGAAAGTTCGAACAAAATAGCTAACGTATATTTATTCGTGATGATTGACGATGAAAACCAATAATTCAACATGAGTTGGCGGAATGTAAAGCTTGTAAGTTACTGGATTTCATTTGGAATTTCCGAGGTTTAAGTTTTGAAATACTTTGAATGTTCAATTCAATCGATTAATATATAAATGCTATAAGAGATACATGAGTGATCGAGTGAGTGACAGAGCAGTAGCTAATCCAAAATTCGTGTCCTTAATTTCTACGATTTTGTCTACTGTTGACTTCATATATATGTACCAAAACTTGTATTCCTAGTTCGTAATTATGTGGTTTTTATCCTCTATTTGAATAGTATAGACAGTTGATTTTTCAAGTCGTACAATTTCGACTTTGGTACCTTGGATAAAATTCCACAGCCCATAGCTAGGTGAATCCTAGGTGACACTACGTCTTTATTATTTGACAGATTTGTACATAATAAAGTGAATACAAAGTATGTGAATTCAAAAAACATACTCGGAATATATATATGTACGTTCTGATAGTCGGAATTGAAATTTCAACAACGCTGTGAAAATGTGACTTGAGATATAAAATCGAACTATTTAATTCATGTATTAGAAATTTCTAAGCAGTGTGTTAAAGGTATAAAATAATAAAATCGTTGTTTATACCCCAACCATGCAACTATCGTCTAAACTTTTGTTGTGGCTATCAACTATCAAGGCCCAATTGTTAACGAAGTTTCAAGTTCGAATCCTAATTAGGCCTTTGGTATGCAACCGTTCAAATCAAGGTGGAGATTGTTGAAATTGTGACTAGAACGTCGCAATGTTCGGAGTCTCGGGAATGTATAGATAGCATTGGTGATTTATGTGGAGAAAACATAAGATAGAAGAAACAATTCCGGGTTCTTCTTTGCTTGATGTTTGTCTTATTTCCTAATTACTTTTAGAGTGTTTTAGGAGATTTACTAGCTACTACTTACCTAAACCCATTAAGTCTTTTGGTAAGGTGGTTAATATATAAAACCCATCTCCTCTATCCTAATTGTGGGGGAGGGAATTAGTGAGAGAGCCACACAAAGAGAGTTTTTAGACTAGCAGATCTAGAGAACTGCTCAATTCATCTTATAACTGTAATTCCCCACCATAGTGAAATTGATTCCTAGCCCCTGTGGACGTAGCTATCTCGTTGATAGTGAACCACATTTCCCAACAGAGTCGTTTCAGTCAAAGTTATACACTTATACATGCATGCTACATGCTTGAACCGCTTTTCTATTGGATTGGGAATGAATTGAATTCAAATCGAGACCGAAATTGGCTGGCTTGATGCATTGGGTTGGTCTACTCCGATCCTATGTAGAAAGCTTGGTAATTAGTCACAATGACTACACAACATGCATGATAGTTACGAATGTAAGAAAGTTCAAACTGATTACGTTGTCCTGTATGTAGAAACTAGAAAGCTTGGTAATTAGTCACAATGACTAAGAGTATAAGCATACCAATGGGCAATAACTCCTGACAAAATATGTTGATTTAATTCGATTTGCATGAATTTTCCACTCAAGACTACTACAACGTAGTTTGGGTCTGGCGGGCTGTTTGGGTCCCACATCTATGCAAACATTCGCCTATAAAAGAGCAAGTTCATTCGACATTGTAGTATCACTCATCACAAATTCACAAGTAACAACATAGTATCTTATCATTTACACTACTACATAAGAGTATATACATACGTAATTCTTGAGCTAGTTTTTGAAGAGAAAGATTCATATAGTTTGATTTGTTGAGTGATTATTATAATGGAAAAGGTTAATGAGATTAGGAATGCTCAGAGAGCCGAGGGTGCTGCTTGCATTCTCGCAATAGGAAGAGCTAGTCCGCCAAACTTTATCCTACAAGCTGACTACCCTGATTATTATTTTAGGGTTACTAATACTGAGCATATGGTCGATGTCAAAGACAAATTCAAGCGCATTTGTATGTTGTGTGATTGCATCAATGAATTATAATTATATATACCATGCATGTTATTATAAAGTTAATTAAGTTTATATAGTTGTGTATTATTCATTGTGGACATTCTCATGATCATGAGTTAGATTCATTTGAGTTTTGATTTGTGACAAGCTAACATGTTCACGTGAATATATATAGGTGAAAAGACTATGATAAGGAAGCGTCATTTCTTCTTGACGGAAGAAATTCTCAAGGCTAATCCGAGCATGTTAACCTACGGTGAAGTATCCCACGATGTCCGTCGTGAAATGACGGTCGACTACCTACCAAAGCTCGGCAAGGAGGCAGCCCTTAAGGCCATCAAAGAATGGGGCCGACCCAAGTCCGAGATCACGCACCTAATCGTCTACAACACCTTAGCTTTGTCCATGCCCGGAGCCGACTACGAGCTAGCCCAAGCTCTTGAGCTAGACCCCGAGGTTCATAGGACAGTCTTGTACTTGGTGGGCTGTCATGCTGGGCCTCACATCCTGGGCCATGCCAAGAATATTGCCGAAAACAACAAGGGGGCCCGCATTCTGATTGTTTGTGCCGAGATCACTGCTGTCAACTTTCATGGGCCGTCCGAGACCCAAATCGATTCCCTTATAGGACAAGCCTTATTCGGTGATGGTGCGGCCGCTATCATTGTAGGGGCCGAACCCGATTTGAGCATCGAAAAACCATGTTTCGAGCTCATTAAGGGAACCCAAAGGACCATACCCAACACTAATGGGGCGGCCTACTCGGAGATTATCAACATGGGCCAAACATTCCATCTCCGAAAAGATCTCCCTTGTCTAATCTCGGACTACATTGAGCAGAGTCTAGTCAAACTGTTCACCCCAATTGGCCTAACGGATTGGAACTCAATCTTTTGGGTTGCACACAATGGAGGCCCTGCCGTGCTTAATAATATCGAGTCTGAGCTCAAACTCGAGAAGGATAAGCTTGACGTGACTAGACATGTGCTTAGCGAGTTCGGTAACATGTCTAGTGTGGGTGTGTTGTTCATGATGGATGAGATGAGGAAGAGGTCTTTCAAAGAAGGCAAGACCACTACCGGGTTAGGGTGTGAATGGGGAGTCATGTTTGGGTTTGGACCCGGACTCACTATTGAGGCTCTTGCCCTACGTAGTGTCCCTACATTGGAGTGACTTTAAGAAAACTGTTCAGATTCGGTGTCTATGAATAACTGATCTCATGTGATAGTGTGTGTGTGTGTGTGTGGAATCTTTGGGAGACGAGGAGGCAATCAATTATCCTTGCCTCCTATTGACAACCATAATCACGAGACCAAACTTTTCTAATACTCTGTTATCGTGTTTTATGTTTTTTTTCTTTGTAATTTCTTTGTAGCGTCGATTGTTCTTAGAGTCCTCTTGTCATCATAAAAGTCTTATTGGTTATTTGCATCAAGATTGTAGTGTAATGACGATCAACGAATGTTGTAATAAATTTTGATTGTTGGAATAATGTAACTTATATATGGACGCTTTTTTATATTATGCTAGGTCTTTCAACGATTTAATTTGTGTATGTTTATTGATATTATGTTCCTGGCCTTGTATCAGATCAACAACATTTTTCATTATTTTAAGGGTCATCCTATTAAACGTGTACTTCGGGGTTGAGACGACAATAAGTGGAGTTAAGGACTTAACCTATGGGAGAGAGGTGCGAGGTTAAAGGATCCTCTTCTTTGATAATTGAATTGGCTGCTGCTTGCGGCATGCATGGCTTGAATTAGGGGCATTGAGATTGGCTTCTTCTCAAGTTTCAACCAACAATACATGATCTTCATGAATTTCATGATTTTCAATTCATGTTATCGATCTCTAGTGTTAAAATTGAAATCGTGATTTTCAATACAATTTTGAATTTCTAAGTACTACCTTAGTAATTGTTGCATTGATCAGACATATTACTCGTATATATACTTCATTTACAAAATGCAAATGTTACCCGTGTGACTCCGATACAACCAGGCCATCATATATATTATACGAGATTCAGTAGCCCGCTAGCCCGAACACTATATCGAATTTAGTACACATACGGCTAGGGAGAAATAGGGCATGAGCGCCAAGCAAATCTCGTTCGAGACACTCCAAAAGTGAGAAGTATATATGCAGCTCCAACATCAAACTAGCGCATTCATGATCGGAATCGGTAACAATGATTTTACGCTAGGCACATGACACGTGTCATACATGCGGGCCGAGCTGAATTAAGCTTATATATATGCAGCTTTTAAAAGTCAAATTAACTCAACCGTACATAGGAGCACGACTTTTCTTGATTTTAGAAGTAACGTACGTTGTTACGGACTACGTACTCCCTCCGTTCGCTAAAGGATACGATCTTTAAGAAAAAAATAGAATAAATAATGAATTTTAGGGGGTTACTTGGTGCGAAATTATAACTTAGGGATGCATTTTCAATCAATAAAAAGTTACGAGTCTTTTGCTCTGTACATATACAAATGAGGAAATAATCTAAGTAGAAAGTTTAAAGATGGGCACATCAAAATAAAAAGTAGGAAGTTTATAGGTGAACAGAGGGAGAACTCCGTATATGGTCCAATGAGTGATACTGATCGACTTGCGAGTATAAGCCCAACCAATCAGCAATTTCAGGCACATTATTCATACCGAAATGCCCTCACTAGGACTTTAAATTTAATTTCTTGATTACAATATTATATGCCATCTGATGTGAACTTTGATTTATTTTACAAACAAGCGCCAGCTAAGCTAAGGCAGCTTAATTAGATTTTTACGGTTGTAATTGGTCGTATACCATAAGGATGGTAGCGGAAAAAAATATCGGCATATGTTTTGATAGTCTTGTACAGAGCGGGTTGATCTTCCGATACTAGACATTTCAGTGGCCCGACCTCCTTATCGGGTGCAGGAGAGCAAAACATTGCTATAGACATTCTTTCTCTACCTGAGTTTGCCACCACTCTATGAACTGCACTCTTGTATATGCCATTGCTCATTATCTGCCAAAATAAGCATATATACATAGAATTAGGGCAAAGTTTAGAATGATTTTAATCAACAAGCTAGGTATAGTTCAGGGAACTCCAGGAAAAATAATACCAGAGGATCCGGGTATTTCAACCATTCAAAAGATATATAAAAAAAATCTGAGTCCTAATCTCATATATACGTACATATATGATTGATGATGTGATCGATTATTTATTATTTTGGCGTGCTTTCATATAAGCATGTATAAACCATTTTAACTTTGACATCGAAATCGGGGTACGATTATCATGAACATTAATTTTCACCAAATAGTAATTCAAAAAATTACATTGTAAAATAATTCAAATCAGATCAAATAATTTCTTATATGACTAGACAAATAGTCATAAAAAGATCGAAATATATTACCTCCATTTGATCTCCAACATTGACGAAAAGAGCATGAGGAATGATAGGGACTTTAAACCACATATCATCTTTAAGAACTTGAAGGCCATCAACTTCTTGGTCTTGCAACAATATTGTCAACGCCGAAGCATCGGAGTGTGCTCTTGCGGCACGAACCATCTCCGGCGACGGACATTGGGGATAATAGTTAATTCGTGTAGCCATTGTCACATTTTCTCCATATTCGTCCATGAAGCTATTCTCTTCCAACCCTAGACTTCTACCCATGCTTTGCACAAGACCTTTGTTCACTTCATGCAACTTCATGGTGTATTCATGTAGTATATCCCTAGGAATTAACAAATAAAGAACAATCCATATTTATCAATTGATATTATTGTGTAACCAAAAAAAAAAAAATCAATTGATATTATTGTCTAATTATCTATATACGCATGCAATTTCGTGTATTTATTATTAATGATGAGTTACAAGATTAACAAACAGTACGTAAGAACCGTGAAAAATGACAATTAGCTAGCAAAAATGAAAATTCTAAGCTTTTTGAAAAGTGAACTTGATGAACTTTAATTATAAGGATATTGCATGACGAAAAGTGCAAACCAAAAATGATATCAAACGAGCTCATCATCAGGTCGATTCAATCGTCAATCAACGGCTAAGAACGTACATCGTATAAGGGAATACATGTATTTAATTATTTTTAATTTACCTGAAAGAGGAAGGGGTTTGAGGCCAGAAGTTAAGTTTTCGTTGATGTTGAGGAGAAACATTGAGATACAAGCGATCATTCCAATTGTGAGGCACCTTATCTGAGAGTATAGTATCATTTCCGTACCCTTCAGGGTCATCTTCTGTCCTTAAATACTTAGTCCTCTCCTCTATTGGAAGTAAAAAGAATTCTTGCTAAATACTCAATAACTGGATAGCAAAAATCAATTGCACAAGTATAAAGTGCACGAATAATTCTAGGATCCTCGTCAAGTACCGCAAAGCAGCAGGAAATTATGATTAAGAAAAAGAAAAAAACCTGAAAAGAGCCCCATGACAAAAGGGCAGAATGAAGCTTCTTCAACTCTTCCTCCCGGGAAGATGTTGATGAGAAGAGGAGAGAGAAATCGATAACCGGACAGTCCATCCAAGAAAGGGCCGAGGGGTCGGCCGCCATTTGCGGGTTTTCAGCTTCCCTAGTGAACATATCCGGTACCTCTTCACCGGTGGTCGCCAAAATGTCTAGGACAGTTTTTGAATGTCTTTCGGACTTGTTATTAGCTTCATGAGGTGGAGTTTGGTTAAGTATAGATAGCATGCTCATTTTCGAGAAAATTAACTTGGGAAGTTTGAGTCAAGTGAATCGAATGGTGCTTTTTTATACTATTTGAGAACGACACAAAGATTAAGAAAAGTAATACAATACAATAGTGAACGCTTAGTAGTGTATGGCTACTCTTGTTGGGCCAAAAAATTTTGACGAAATGAAAGAGGAAAGATCTTTAAATCCGGCCTATAGAAAGGAATCGAAAAGAACAGATAGATTGGCCGAGAATTAAGGACGGAGTATCTAATATCCAAAGAATTCTTCTCTCTTTGTTTTCCTGTTTCCAGTGGTCATGCTGGAAGTTACTTTTAGATCAAATGAAACACTCGTTTGCCTTAAAATCAAGTGAAATTGGTAAAATGCAATTCAGAATAAAATATACAAGTATATACTGAATATTACAACAAGTGAATGATTCATTTGGTTTACACTTAACTCCTAGACAATGTCAATCGGCAGATTATTATCAAAACAAAAGGAGAACTATTTATGTAGGAGGTTAATATGAGTGACAATTGAGTACAAAGTAAATACTGTAGTAGCAAGTCCAAACTTCGTGCCTTTAATTTCTACGCATTTGTCAACAGTCGAGACTAATTACATATGCACCAAAACTTGTAGTCCTAGTTCGTGGTTATGTGGTTATCATCGACTTGAATAGTAGACGGTTGAATATTCAAGTAGCACATACAATTCCGACTCTGCTAACTTAGATAAAGTGTTGTTGTGAGTTGTGACTGCCAAGCTAATTTAGTATGATATTGTCTGATCTGTTTGGGCCAAACTAAGGTACAAACCGGTACGATTTTGAAAATGAGCTTCCTCTTACCCAAAAATGGTCTCCTAATGATCGAGCGAATGTGGATACTTATGAACGAATGACTCTTTAGGATTACACGTCTATCTACGTACGCAGATCAAATAATAGTTCATATCTGATCAACAAAAATGCAATTTGCGTGTTTTTTTAGCACTAGGGAAAATTCAAAGTTTGGGCATCGAAAAAGTCTGGTTCCGATCGAGCACATTAACGAGCCTGAATTGAGCATCAAAAAGCCTTTGTTTTCGAGCCCATGAACGGAAGTACGGAACATACCATAGTGCGGCCTACATATTATTGACATGCATGGTCCAAAAGATTCATTTCCAAGAGGTCCTCGGCCTCTCCCTTGATAAAGATTAATTCTGGACTACAACGAGCACAAACGGGTCAAGTTGTTTCAGCCTAATCGGTTTGACCGACTGGAACAACTCGATCTTTTGCATTAGACAATCTGGTTAAGAGTCGGGTTTGAGCTCTAACTCGAGAAAACTCGAGAAAGTTAAGCTAGATTTCCCTACTTTATACTCAGTAACAAGAAAGGAAATGCCCTACAAGGTATACTAATCAATCATATTCGGCTCATATTATATTGAGATCACAAAATTAAGACAAAGATTTATAAAGATGAAATCGCCTTATTCAAGACTTACACTAGTTTATATTTTTGACGCATGCACATTACGCACGTAGAATCTCAAATGAGTAATCTCGAGCTGCCTTCAAGTAGCTAGTATAAACTCTCGAAAACTCTACGTGATGAGTGAAAACATGAAGCAAATCATAGCATGATTATTACAACAATCGACCGTTGTTATTACAGACTTAAAAGTCTTTGTTCATCGATCGACTAGGAGATGACAACAGAGACACATAGATGACATTTCCAGAAATGCCCTCACAGGGATTTCCATTTCTTTCACTTATTGGCACGTGCCACTGAAAGTGCCTGTGCAAGACAATCGGCCACAACAACTTCCATCGAAAAAACCACATGGATGTCCTTCTGGATAGCAAGCGCTCAGAGGATCTGTACAATTTTCATTTACAACGCACGAATTAATTAGATTCAATCTTAATTATATACTACTGACACGAGAGTAGAACATAATCGATTTTAATCTGTTAGCAACTGTTGCACACAATTTTTTTTTATAGAGTATGCAACGAAAGAGTGCATCGGAAACTTCTTCTACATACGGTAATTAACGGGTTAATTACGATGAATGAAACATTATGATAATTAAGCTTACCACGTGCGCAATTGCCACCAAAAATACCAGTTTCGCGGTTGTTGCAAATGAACCCATTACAACAAGACACAAAGTTGTTGGTTATTCCACATGGTTCTCCTTCAAGCCCACAATATCCTAGTGCTTTCATGCCCATGCTTTGCACTTCAAAAGTTGTATAAACATCAAACATGCATGTAACACAAATTAAATAGGGCAAAATTAGAACAATTATTATAGCGACATTTTTACTTATTATAAGAAGAAAATCACAAACAATAAGAACCACAATTATTACCCAAGACGAGGATGAGCAAAACTGCTAAAGCATTTTTCTTGTGTGAAACGAGTGAAACCTTCATCTTCGATAGTAGTTGTTAATAATTTTATTTGTGTGGATATAATAAACTTCAAGTTAAGTGTATGATAGTCTCTGTTGTGATCGATAGTTCAATTCGTCATTGTAATTTATAGTAACCACAGTAGCTTCCTGGTGAAGCCAAAAATCGTCAACTCTTTCCAGCTCTTCATGTTGATAGCCATCAACACTAGTGTGAGTGGGTGTTGCAAGTCGCAATGTTGGCTAATACAGATAGAAGTTTAGTTTCTTTTTCAGGGCATTTATACATAGACAAGTCATGTTGTTGTATCTTCTAATTGGTCAAAATTTAGCTACGAATATTAGGCACTTGACCTATCTAATTTAAGTTAACTCTGGTCATATAAATAGGTAGTACTAAATTCACCTATCTAATTATTGCATGCTATTTCAGTTTCTAATTTAACTACCGGCAAATGGCCGCTAAATAAGCCCGGAACGGTACAATTTTTTTGGAAATTATTAGGGTCATATAATGGGTATCAATCAATTCAAATAAGGCTGAATCCCAAAATCGGCCGAAAGTGTACACTAGCGTAAAAAGGTGACATGTTTCGAGTTTTTTTTTTAAAACTTCCCAAACAAAATAATTTGCCCCATATCCAACCCCCATATGGCCATATCTTACAAGGTACTCCGTGGCTGTCCACGGTAAATTAGAAAAAAAAAAAAAAAAAGTGGACAACATTAAAGCAAACTAAGAGCAAAAAAGGCGATCTACGACCTGAATCCTGCACCACACTTCCTGTCAAGCACGACAATTTCTGAGCTTGGGTAGACACCCCAACCAGCAGATGAACAAGCAGCAACGTCATCTTCCGAGTGTTTCGAGTTCTTATTGCAAGAGAAGACGCACCTTATGAAGCCTATGATTCCGAAGGGGTTCCGCAGCCTTGAGATACTGCATTGCAATGCTGAGTGCTGGAGTTGGAAATGAGGCTTTAGCCTAAGTTGTGCCCATCCATGCTACTGCACGCCACTCAATTTTGCCCAATCTACAAACTGCATACCACCGTAGATATTGTTGGCAAATCGAACTCCAACAGTGAAAGCCAGTGCAACAGGTGGGGCCTGCTTTGCCATGGGCGATGCTTCAACTATTCGTTCCAGCCCATTTATACTCTGATAACGAGTGTTGGATGAAACGGCTAGGAATACACCTGTTTCGAAGCAGACAAATGCAAAGATATAGCTGAAAAATCAGGTCGACAGTATTAGACATTGGAAGGATTCTAAAAGGAGCATGTCTTGTTAAAGAATGATTTAATCAAAGCTTCTAGGATGTCAAAAGAAAGAGAACGATGAAAGCCTTCACTGCATGAGAGACAAAACAAATGAAAGAGATAGCACAGTACCATAGATTTCAATTTAAAAGTAAGTTCACACGTACCCCAGAGTGCAGCGCTTTTCACTAGTGGTGGAACAGGGACATCCTCCTCAGACTTCTTAATGTTCCTATTGAGAAAATAACAATAAAAAAGAAGAGTAGAAGTTTATGTCTCTTAATTCTCAAAAGGTTATGGTGCACAAATTGCATTCACAGTTGAAACCAGACAGGATAATGTTGGGGAAATCTAAGCTCAAAAGAGGAATTGACACAAGATGCAAGAGGAATATCGTCAAAAGACTGAGAAAACCGATTGGCCGGTAAAAGTTGATTAAATTTGCTGCTAGCAATAACTTAGAACAAACATGGTGTAATATTAAAAAACACTCGAACAAGTTTTGAACTGCATTATTTCATTCCAAAATCATATGCAGAGAGTATTAAAAAGACGTCCTTTCTATGAACATTTCTCAGAGCTCCTCCAAATTTCGAAAACATGACAAAAACCCATCAGAATATTTGAACTGGCATAACCAGAGGAAAAAATGCCAGGCCTAAAGTTTGTACAAGATCCATTGAGTCACCAAACTCTGTGATGTTGCTTATATTTCAGATAGCTATTCAAAAATTGTCAGTTACCGTATATTAATCGCGGAAGGTCTTTTTACATTATACCTGATTTACAGAACACTAGTTACTTTTTAATGAGAATGTTGAAAACTGTAATCATCATATATTACTACAACATAATGAGTAGAAAACAAGTACCACGGTTGAAATCCTTACCTTTCAGCAGTCATAATCAGGTTTGCAATGCCTTGGCCAACTAGTCCACATCCGAACCCAACGGCACCATATAGTACACCCTGGATATTAATTCAACGTCTATTAACATCATGAACTCCCAGTTGAAAGGCAGTGTCCAGTTTCAGTATCATATCTTCAGAACATATGAGGAATCAAATTCAAAGTTCAAACTACTATGAGTATCTCTTTGTACTATTGCCAACAGGCTTAAACTCTTAATCATATCCTCCACTAACATGCTCACATGACTACAGCTGTTCTCAGGTTTAATACAAATGCTGAGAGGGTAATCACGATGGTAAGGAGGGCACAATAGAAATACATTATACGTAATGTGGTTATATAAACTAAATGAAAGTAACTCTACTTTGGAGGTGTTGAGGAATATCCTTGGACTGAGCCTTGAGCTCTATCCTTGAATCAAAGAACTTACACAAGTAACTAGTGAACGATGGTTTCATTTATCAAGAAGACGATCACCATTAAGTACAGAGAAAACTTGAAAGGAACGGAGAACAATGTCCGCCTCTCGCTCTGTTGTATTTCTCATTGGAAATACATAACTTTAAAAATTCTTAAGAGATATTGCAAATAAACTCGGGAATAATTTCCAGTTGTCTTCCCTCTATCTGATTCCTTATACCAGACAAGTTGTAAAGTTAACCGATATCAAAGGTCAAATTGCCCAGAGAGAACATTCAAGCTACTGTGCAATGTTGGGAGTATAGTTTGACAAAAGATTAGAAATTAATGCTAATTTATATAACTCTCAGGCACCAGTAAGTCTACAGTAGACTATCAAACTTCCAACTTCATTACCTTGTAGAAGTATGTAGCGATTCGCTGTTTCACCGAAAACCTACAGCCCGGCCTTTCAGCTTCAAAGACACTGCGTAGTCAATGCATACATAATTATCGTCTCCGAGTATATAGTGAAGCATGGATACCAGGCCAGGAACTCAGGCATAAAAGAAAAACCTAGCATATAATCTCAGGAACAGAAAGCAAGTTGGAATGTGGGATGTTAGACGGGGAGGAATGACTTTACTACTGTTATTTTGATGTTAGTCACGTGAGGATAGGGTGAGGGGTAAATTTTTACTTAGACTACTTGCTCATTGACATAATGACATGAGAGTACTTGTACAGTTTCACCTAGTTTAGGAGGAGGAAACTAAAGTCCTTGATTCTGGTAAATACCCCCCCCCCCCCTTCTCCTCCCAGGCACTTTCAAATTTCAATGCAGACACCACACAGTTTAACCAAGCAGTAGTATTTTGCAGCTGAAAGATGTAGATAGCTCTAAGTTAAACGGAAAATCAAATGGACATCTGATATCGAGAATGTCACAGAAAATTATGTAATACTGGCTCATTCCAGTTACCTGCTAGGAAGGTCCTGACAAGCATGCTGAAAACGTCCCATAAAACCTCTTGAAACAGTTTTTTGCCCAATACGAGCATAGGGTGCTAGCATACCAACCAAGGCCACGTCAACAACAACACCAACTAGAACATCAGCCAGGTACAATTCAAATTCATTCCAAAAATCTTTTCCCCGTTTCTGATATTCCGCAAATGTCGCACAACAAGAATCAATTACTACCTGCATGATTCCACAACAAAATTTTAAAACTTTGACACACAGATGCACCAGTATAAATTCAAAATTGAGGAATCAACTATCGCGTATACTATATACATGCAACTCTCATCCACATCCCAAATAGTGCTTGTGAATCATTTCTAAACAAGTTGAAAGCTTTACAGTAGTCATTATTCAGGTGAGAAGTAGCTCTTAGGGGGGGGGAGGTGGGGAAAAGAGGGCAGCATATATTCTTAAGAGGATATGAGGATATGAACCTAAAATACTATGTGAATATGACTATATGAGGATGCCTAATATTAATGCAACCCACCTTCTCGGTTTTACAGTAGTTTTAAGAATAAACTTTAGTAAACTCCCCCAAAATATCACTGACGACTCAAACGAAGATGGACTTACTTCGGTCCCAACTTTGAACAAGAATGCTGGATCTGCCAGCATCCTGTCGCGGAGCATTGAGCAATGTCTCATCAAGAACCCTAGTGGCCAAACGGATCCCTAAAACCAATGCATGTCAAGATTAGAAAAGCGACAAATTAACAAATTCTTGCAAGAACAACCAATAGAAATATGACATGCAAAACAACTGAAAACTAAAACTTTCCAATACCTTCATACTAGTCTACTGTCTACAGCTAGTATGAATTCAATCTGAATATCACTTTTTCTGTTTAGAAAGAAACGCCAACTTTCCAGATACAAATATAATGAATTACCGAGTACCAAGTTTGAACGTCATATTACTGGATTTAATCTTTTTTCATTGACATACAAGATATATCTGGAGAAAGAACCATCAGAGCTTTTACTAAATATACATAATGATCACTACAAAGTCAAAATAGTCCTTGTGGATATAATTGCCTTGATAAGTATTGTTACCTGTAAGTCTAAATATCGCATCAGTAGCAGTTCTCTGATCCCTGTGTTTTTTGCAGCTTCCAGTATATCAGAGGGAAGAGTCACCCCACGTTTCTCAGTTTCTCTCATCACATCCTCAAACTTCAGAAGCGGTCCGAACTCCTTCTCATCTTCATTGTCCCCTTCACCATCACCACCACCACCACCTCCACTGTCCCCATTATCTGGAGGCAAATTTCCATTACCATCCCCAGAATCCCCTAAAACCTTTTCGTCTTCTGAAACAGACACCGTTTTTGAAGTTGAATCAGCATCATAGCTTTTTACTACAAAACTATCTCTGTATCTCTTAAAAGGTCCTACGTTCGCAATTCTTAGAGCATATTTGGTTTGGGGGGAGCCTGAAAATCTACTTTCAACCATAAAAGTGGAGCTTGTGTTCCATTGTCTGCCCAAGTTAATCTCATTACGAGCAGAGTCCTGGAAGTGTATTACATAAAAGTTTGACGAATAAACTGACATTGCTCCCACAGAACCTACATGAATTTCTTCAAAATAAAACAAAACACATTTCAGAACTTACTTCAGGAACTAATACGAACAATCAACCATTTACGACATAAACAATTTACACACAAAAAACAGGTGATGGATATGCACAAACATTTCAGCAGTATTTCTCTTTAGGCTACAAAATTATACATTACGTCAGGTGGGAATCATCTCGGTTAGTTTTCAGAAGAAATGTAAGGCATAATTTTCTCATAATACTTGTCATAGGAGAATAAAGCCCTGTAAACATCAGCATGGAGGGAATTTTCCAAAAGTTTGTCATGCTTAATCGAGTCACATGATATTGGATTCGCTCTAGCTTCAAGCAGATACTTTTTGTTTCATCTCATAAGTTCAAAAGGACCCAAGCCACACAAGGTGAAGTCGTCTTGTAAACAGGTTTCATTCAAATCCCCGAATACCTAAACCTTACCAACTGAGCCAGCTAACAATAACATCAGCCAGGCAAATGCATCAGAAGCTTATAGATGACGGCAATCTAAACTTCAACCCTCTTCTTCTATCTCTCTAATCGAAATCGAATCCCGTATACTTCACTCCCCCACACTGGATTCCCCCAGTTCAATTCAAACCTATTTTAATGATCAATTAAATCCGACAACATTTCACTGATTGCTATCATTTGACATACAATCCATGTCTCATCATCATCCAATGAACTAGATTAATTATGCTTATTCCAAACAAATAAAAACTAAGCGATTAAGCATATACCCATGAAAGAAATCAGAATCTTGTAGCATAAGATTGCAATAAATTCACATAATTCAAACCCTATCACTAAAACATACAAAGTTACCAAGAAATCAATAAATACATAGTAAGTGAACAAGTTTATAGTATCTTTCTCACCAAGATTGTATCTTTGTCAAAACCCAGATAGGAAACCCGATGAATTTGATGCATGCAACTCACTTAGACTGGGGAAAGTGTTGGGGAGCACGACTCCGCACAATCTTTGCGTTTTTCTGAAAAAGGTTAAAACAACAAAACATTAGTTTTAGATTTGTTTAAGACTTTAGATGCTCACTTGATTGCAAGTGTGAAGTGTCACGACTACGACTCATGACTCATGAGTCATTGACTGTTCGACGGCTCGTTTGATAAGTAGGACTCGAAATAACGATTACTCATGAATTTCGCTGGTGCGGTTCAAAAATACGTGGATTTTTTGTATGGAGAAGAAGACAAATTATTAAAACTAGTTTTTGCGCCCGTGACGATCACGGGACTGTTATATATCTCTTCTATACCTCTTTTCCTTGGTTAAATTAAAAGGATATATGTGAGATACCTTAATTTCAATTGATCGT
>JBBYHQ010199408.1:0-24641 GCA_038382645.1 Spergularia azorica
TGAATGAAGCGACAGCCTCTGCGCCTCATGGCGCCTTGCGCCTAGGCGCGCCTCAGGCGCGCTTTTTTAAACTAAGCCACAAAGTGTAGGAATTTGAAATGCCTAGGCATTTCTAATCCCTACAAAGTGTAGGAATTTCTTTACCTTTGGGGGGCCTAGGTAAGTAGAAATTCCCATGGGAATTGCTAATTTCCTTGTTCATCCAAACAAATTTCCTCAATTTCCATGGTTTCTTAATTCCTAGGATTTGCAAATTCATGGGAATTTTGATTTTTAAAGGGTATCCAAACGAGACCTTAATTTTATATAAAGTTAATCTATATATTGAGATTACTTATTAGATGCTATACTCTGGTTTATCCTTGAACTACTTTTTTTTTTACATTAATCCTTGAACTACTTTTGGTTATTGAGATTTGTTGTCTTGCATAATCAAAACAGGTTTGGGAAAACTTAAAATTCTGTCCGGTTATCAGCTTGTTATGTGAAAAAAGCTCTCGTGGTAGTTCTGTTATATTTTTAGTGAAACGGATTATTGGCTGCCCACACAACACCAATAAAATTACTTGAATGCCTTGCGATGACTAGCAATCGCCAATTCAGCTCCTTCATTCTTAGGTATGACTTTTAAGATGCCTAATAACGGAAGTCACAATAAAAATACACACAAATTTATTATAGACTGCTCCAAGGGTGGTCACCCTAAATGAAAAAGAAAAAAAATGGTTTATAAACCCTGAATTAAGTGGGTGGTTGATTTTAGTGAGTAGCAAAAAAAATTACCCCAATACATCATATCTTCAGATGTATGTATGTAATTTTACTGTATATTAGTCCATTACCCCTATATTGGAAACATAGAGATTATTTTCAAGTTAGAGAAGAGTGAATCTTTGGCTCCACTAGAAATGGAAGTAAATATCACTCTAATAGGTAGTAAGGACACTGCGAATTAAAGCAGAAAGTCTCCAATAACTAACACAGTAAAGTGATTTGATTTGCGACGGCATCATGGCTTGACCATAACGCATGAAACTTGAGGGTTGAATATAAGATTGAACTGTGGTGGGTACTCACTCGACAAATTTTACAAACCGGGTGGTGAAAGCCAAAAAGTCACAACTACTCACTAAAATCAATCAACCACCCACTTAATTTAGGATTTAGAAACCATTTTTTTTCTTTTTCATTTAGGGCTACCACCCTTTGGAGCAGCCTATAAAATTTGTGGGTGTTTTTTTATTGTGACTTTCGTTGTTAGAAATCTTGAAAGCATACCTGAGATCGGAGGTGCTGAATTTTCGATTTCCGTCATCACAAAATGAGTGAACTCCCTTGTGTTTGGTCGACTACCGGTGATGTAATTCTTTATGCTTCTCATGATTTCATTTTGATCTCTTCATATCATGTGCAAGATCTAAGTTGGTTTGATTTTGTGATCTATGGAGTATTTGACTTAGATCACCAGTGTTATGTGGTTTTCTCTGTCCTCGATTATCTTCCCTAGATCTTTTCTTTTATGTGGTTCCTGGTGTTTTCTTTTCTGCTACATCGGCGGCTGGATCCAGGCCTATGTGTTGCTATGTTGATCTGTCTCTTTTCTTCTACTTCTGGATTCTGGTCTGGCCCCAAAACTTTTAATTACTCAACAGTGGCTGCACTGTTGTGAAACTTAAGTATGGTAATCTGATGTTTGGCTGTTATTGTAGTGGATTTTTTTTTTATCTGTTTGCGCCGGGAACATGTACCAAATTTTAGCCATGGCAGTCCGTTTCTTGTTCTTCTCTGATTTTATGTTCCTGGTGGCTGAATTTGATTAGTCAGATAATTAACATGTTGATATATCGACCCATGTGTGCTGAACAACTCAGTTGAACATGTTCTTGCATGTGCTTTTCTTTGAATTACGTTTGGGGCTGGCTCTGCAAGTTGATGTTTACTTGATATTAATTCTTCTTAATGTGAATTATATGTTTTCTTGACATCGATCATTAGTCTATCACTTATATTTCCTTCTCTTGCTCTCTCTATGTCCTTATGCTTAGACCTGTGAAGTTGCATTTTATGCAACACAGAAGTGCAGGTTACTTTGTATGTTGATCTTTCCCTAGGTATGAATATAATTTATTGTTGTGAACTCCAACTGTGTTAGGCTTGCTAAGTTTTCTGAAGTGATTGAGGTTTTGCAACCTTACCAGAGTGCCTGAAAGGCTCCCACCTATGGCTAGGGTGCAACAATTAGAAAAAATGATATTTTTTTAGCATGAACGTGAAGCCTCTTGGACTTTTGACTGTAGCTTGAGGCTCTTGTCAAGCTTTTTTCTTTAATCATACCCTTCTCTCTTCCCTTTCCTTTTTGCTCAGATATGACAACTACTCATGTTGGGTCAGATTAGGAACATAGACGGTCCTTGAAGTGTGTTATTGGACTTAGCTATTATTCATTATTTACAACCCTTTTTTTTTGGGGGGGGGGGGGGTGGGGTTAAATTTGGTTATGACTCTTTGGATTGGAGGTGATTTCTTCCCTATAGCTCCTCTGGGTGCTGGCTTAACTGTGACATACTACACGTATAGCAGTAGAGTGCTTGGATTTCCATCAATTCCCTTTTCTTCTAAGTTGTGAAGTGTCCCCCTTATTTAGTGTGAGTTATTCTTATTTCTTCATCCTGGATAAATAGTGAGGTAGGTATAGTAATTATTTTGTTTCCATGCTGCAGCTTGACACTGCTGTGCTCCGGTTTCAAAACCAGAAGCTATCTCAGAAGCTAGAAGCCCAGAAGCTGGAAATTTCTGCTCTTGAAAATAAGTTGTCTCATCATAAAGAGAAGCAACAGTCATATGATAGAGTCCTGACCACAGTCAATAATTGCTGGGAGAAGGTTTATTTTGCTTTGCTTTTGACATATTGTTTGTATATTACAGCTTGTCACGCTTGTGGTAATGATTACTTGCATCTTCATTGTTGGTATATTTCTCTATTTTGACAACTTTCTTCTCCTATGTTCCATCAAAATAATGTAGGTTGTTGATGACTTGGAAGCTCAATCCACCCATATCAGAGATCTGGTCCGCAGTGAAAATTTTGATCATTTTACAAAGAATGATGGTGAGGGTTATATTGTTACGCTATTGACATGCTGTAGTAGTAGTTGGCGGATGCGGTTCTCGACGCAATCTTTTACTTTAGATCAGTGTGAAATGTCTGTGTTTAAGTCAGGAAATTTTGAGGCATGGGGGCAGTATTGTTCTTGTCGTTATTAATCTGATTAAACTGTACATGGTCTTGGGTATTGCTCGTTAGAACACATTGAAGTAACTGAGGATTATAATTTCTTATGTTTTAAAAGAGGTGCTAGTCTTCACGTGGATGCTGCAGTATTTGACCATATATTAGTTTTGTTGTTGGGAAATGGAAGTGGTAACTCTTGTAAATGGTTTAGTTATTTTAAACAATTCAACAAGGAAAACTACAAAGATAATTGTCTTGAGGGCTTGGACTCTTGACGCTTGTACAAAGTTGATTTCTTATACATAAGTTGTATGAATGCCAAAATGGTGTCATGGGCCTGACTCGTTTTAGTTGCTCTCATCATGACTTGTTGCCTTGTTGGCTACCTTCTTCATTGGAAGTGTCAATAGATGTTTCTTGGCCTACGAATGTGATGTTATTCTAGTTTATCTTTTTTAATATTGGAAATAAGCTATAACGTTGAAGGAGTTCCTGGTACATTTCTGGTTTTGGTACATAGGAGCAACTAATGTTGCGGGGGTGGGGATATAAGGATTTGAACCCGGGACAATCCCTAGTAGGTTGACTTCCTAACTAAGCCAACCTTGACAGTTGATCCTCATAGAGTTCCTTGTACATATTTGGTGGTTGAATCACTTTGTTGTGTCCTTGCCCACCATGTGTCTTCCAGCTGAACGGATTATTAAATTTTAATGACCTTGCGGCTACTGAAACCATGTTCTGAAATGAAAATGCTAGAGCTTTTTCTTTTTTGGCATACAAGGTACTCCAATTACGATGTGACTAATTTTTCATCAATTGTGGATCAGATGGCGCTTCCTGTTCTTCAAACGATGCTTTTTTACAGCGGCTTATGGAAACGAATGAATCTGAAAGCTGCTTAGCAAGTAGGTCTTTTGATCACATGATAGAAGATGGGGATAAAGCGTGTGAGAAAACCAGAAGTATTCTGTTTAATATAGTGTCAGCTGCTGATGACTTGTGGCGCGTGAAAGATGGATTATATGCTGCTGTGTTAATGGCACTTCCAGAGGATGGTTAGTCCTGCTAATTTATATATATATATTTTGTTGGGGACGTCCTACACCATACTCGGATTGTTATACACATTTATTTCTTTCAAATTTTATTTTTCATTTAGATTGCAGGCGGAAGGCATCAAATGATTTGGCAATAGAAGTTAAAAACTTGCGATCATCAGTGAGTGATCTTTTGTTGAAGCACAGATCATTGTCCAGGGAACTGAGAAAGCATCAGGACATTGATTTGAAGAACAAAGCTGAGCTAAAATATCTGCGAGGTAATCCCTCGTGGCGCGTAGAACTATAAACCTTTGATGTTGTTTGTGTACACCCATAATTTTGGATGTCAGGAGAAGTACTTAAATATCGAGCCTGAAATATGTTGCGGGCCACATTGGGATATCGTCAATTCTTATTCTACTTGGCTGTGCTTGAGCCTATGAGTTCGGAAACGTTATGAGTCCTATCATGAAATTTTGGCGAAGAGTGATTAAGTAAAGGTTTAGCAAAATGCGGGGTAGATGGACCATTGAGGCAATACTTTGAGCCAAGTAGTCTCAATATACAAAGTTTAAATTTGGTCGACATACTTTACGAGTAGTCAATATCTTACCCTGTTCCCTGTGTTTTTCATTATCGTTTTGTGGCTGGTCATATTATGTAGGGCCTATCAAAGGCATTGCAGTTGACTTGATCTTCTATTTCTAGATATGAGATAATCATCTTTTCTGACCATGCCGTGCCTATCTTCTTTCGTGTAGTGTTCATTTACTTGTTTTTGGAACAATGCCCTTCCCAAGTCTACTCTTCCGAACAACCTGGCTTAAGCAGCAAATTTGACTTTGCAGGCTGATTTTACTGGAAGGTTGTTTTATAGAGAGATGGTGAAATATATAGGATGATAGACAAACCTCAAGTGAAATCAATTGGAGTAGAATTTTCTAATTTCTTTGCTTTTGGTTATGTGTCTTTCCACTTTTTCTTGTCATTGCCTATGGCAAGGATTGCAGAGGCATTATTGCTTGCCATCAGAGATGTGTAGTTAGTAGCTACTGGTTTGGTGTTATATGATAATGTTTTTCTGAATAGGGGATCTTGAGAGTACGATTCGAGAGCTTGAAGACTGTAACCAGAAAATTGCAGCTTTGAAGGAAGAGAAAGATGCAACTAAGGGAGCATTTTTCCCTGTGTTGAATATGGGAAATAAACATCTCAGCAATGATAAGGCAGCTGACAATCAGAAGGATGTGCAAGAAATGGAATCGAGATTGAGGGAGTCAATGGTAAGAAGCTAATCTGTTTTTGGTTTTATGATGGAGATTAAGCCTAGTTATTAAATGTGCGGGCTTATTTCGCAGGATCTCTCTTCTTCCCGGCTACAAGAACTTAAGCATCTTCATGAAGCAAGAGTAGAAATTCTACAAAAGCTCTCCAGCCTGCAGGTAATAGGACATCATGAGAAAACCTAACAGAAAACTGGGGCTCCACACTGATCCTTCCCCCAGCCCCACTATGTGATATCTTCTTCATAACGAATTCATTGATACTCTTTAGTTTGTTTAATTACAGGGCACCTTAAAAAATGTGAAGTCTATATCTTCTGCCCGAGCTTTTAAGCTGGTGAAAGAAGAACTTGAGAAGTCTAAAGCGGATGTCATCCACTGTCAGGCCTTGTATGAAAAATTTCAGGTTGTACCTGGTCGGTAATATTGCATCTTGATGCAATTTTAATTTCTGCAGTGAATTTGACATATTACTGACTTCTAATCGACATGCGCAGGTTCAGAAAGACAAGGTTGTTTGGAAAGAAAGAGAAGCAATAGTGAGGAACGATTTGGGTGATACGTTCCGAAGAACTTTGAATGCTGCTTGTTCAAGAATAGATGAGCTTGAGACTGACATACAATGGCATAAAGATCAAATGAAAAAAATAGAGGCAAAGCTGGAAGAAGTGTCTAGAGAACCTGGTAAGAGGATTTTAATTTGGTGTTCTAAGGTGGATATTTCACTAATTTGCAGTTACATAGCTCACTAGCTCCCAGAGTTTGGAGAGTCAGGTTACAGTATACTTTTTGCTGAAATCTTGTAGAAATACGTCTGTTTTGTAAAAGAGATTTCTGCCGACTTCCTATTACATGTAATGTGGAATTTATTTAATAGAAAGCTTTACTAATAGCCAAGTACGTCCTATCTGATAGTCAATACAAAGTCTCATATGATGCTGAAGATATTGTTGCTTGTTTCAGGTAGAAAAGAGATAATTTCAAACTTTCGAGAGTTTGTTTCTTCCTTTCCTGAGGACATGAGCTCCATGCAAAGTAAGCTACGGGAGTACAAGGATACTGCTTCAGATGTCCATTCGCTGCGTGCTGAAGTGCAATCCCTTTCAAGTGTACTTGCCAGGAAGGTAATTTCAACCTAGGAGTTTAATTGTCTATGTCTCTATCTCTTTTAGGCTAATTTGAGGTATTGCGTTTCAGGCCAAAGAGTTGGTGAAGTTATCTAGTAAATCCGCTAATCAGGAAGCCGAACTGCGGAGCTTGCGAGCTGTGGTATGATGCTTAACTTGTCTTTGTTTCGTGTCCAGCTTCTATGTAGACTATGTACGTGAATATGTGGGACACCTCAGCTGTGCGTATGCAGTTTAATCGAGAAGATGTTTGCTTAAATGTACTTTGTACGGTTCTCTGACCTAGAATGTGGGGTTTCCAAAGATAAATGGTTAGGCTTGGGAGTCGCCTTTTGGCGTCCTTCACTCGATATCCTTCATTTTCTTTTTATGTTTTCTTGATGAGTACTCTCTCTTGATCTTCCTTTTACCAACATCTTTTTAACTGTCTTTCGTGGCCTGAGTGCTTGTAAGTTTTTTTTTTTTTTTTTTTTGCTTTTAGTTTCTTTTCAGTGCTTTTTATGTGATGTTAATATCCTTTTATATCTAGTATAAGTTTGTAGTCTGAAATGTCTTTTGGTTAAAAGGGAAAGACAACAGTATATCACTTACCTGAAAGTTTGACAAATTTTGCAGGTTGAGGATTTGAAAGAGAGTGAGAGCGATTTAAAATTATTTGTGGACATGTATACACTTGAAGCTGTCCTTCCAAGGTTAGAGACTGTTAAGAGGCAAATTTTCTCTTGTCATGATACTGATCTATTGGTGGTCTTATATGTGATGAACTAATAGTGTTTCTCTTTTCTGGTCATGCGGGAGAGGATTTGTGTTGTTCTATTGTTGCTGAATGCAAGAGTTCAAGTGATGGTTATTAAACATTTTTTTAGGTCAGCGAGAAAAAAGTGCTCAAGTAGTCTTCAGCCTTCATTTCTCATCCGGGAAAAAATTGTTTATCATGTAAACAGGATATTGTGCCATTTTATTTCTTTCTTGTTGGCGTCAAATAATTGTAATCCTCGACATAAAATGTGTTTATCTTTCAGTTAATGTGTTACCAATTCAGTTTCTCTATCTGATCTCTGTGTTCGTTGAAGCCAATTTACATTAAATTTCCATCCCTCATCCCTTCTCCATTCTAATAGATTCTTGAAAATAGAAAAGTGGCTCATTTCTACCTTTGAGTGCATGTATTTGTACCAAGTGTATTTGAATAATGTGTTTTGTTAACTTCGAGTATGCCAATAGACTTCATGAATACCTGTGGGTTGCAGGAATTTGCTAGAGGCTAGGGATAAGGAGTACAAGGCATGGGCTCGCGTACATAGCTTAAAGTATTTCCTTGATGATCACAATATGGAATTACGTGTGAAGACTGCTATTGAAGCGGAGGCACTTTCTCAACAACGTTTAGCTGCTGGAGAAGCTGAAATTGCGGACTTGAGAGAGAAATGTGAAACTTGCGATAGGTTAGCTTTTACGTCTTAGAAATCATGTTTCTGTTGCAACTTTCGCGGAACTTATGGAGCATCTTCAGGACATCTCTTCCTCTCTATTATCTGAATTCGATGTTGCATTGTTTTTCTGTAAATTTTGAAGTTTTTGCTTGAACAAACTTTCATTGAAGAGTCTCTGAGAGATCTCTCCTGACCACATTTATTTGACCATGTGGTTGTGTTGTTACTCCCCCTATATTAGGTGCTAACCTTAAACTCCAGAGGCTTAGTCAGGTCCTTCCTGGAATGATAATGAGCCAAACCTTATCATAAGGGGAGGCGGTCAATGTTTGCTATTAAGTCTGGAGTTGATATCTGAAGGAGAGGGTTCATTTGTTTTTGGTTTTTTGCTAGCCTGATGGTCGAAGGTGCTGGTTTTAAGTCGCTCTATTAAACCTACTGAAAGTCTTCTGTTTCAATGTATCACAGTGGATCGTATCAATTTTGTAGTTATACCTCCATCTCCTGAGTTATTTGTACTAAGTACTTCACATGATTATTGATTAGTACTTTCTTGTATTTCAGGAATAAATCGAAGCTATCTAATGATCTGAAATCGAAGCATGATGAAAATGAAGCCTACTTGTCTGAAATTGAGGTCGATTTCTTGCTTTGTTCTGCTTTGCACTCAACATTTGAAGTATGAAATTTACACAACTTTGCTCTTCGGTGCCTTTTCAGACTATTGGACAGGCTTATGATGAAATGCAAAATCAAAATCAGCAGTTACTGAAACAAATCACAGAGAGAGATGACTATAATATTAAGGTGCTGCGTCTATCCTAATATTTATCTGATTTGTACTATAACCACAATGCATCTCGTTTTCTGAACCAGAATCTTGTTCCTTAAAAGTATCAGTAGGGTTCTATCTTGTAGTTGACATGCTTCTGTGAACTTGCCTACGGTTAAGAGTGCACTTTTGTGCTCGAGAGGTGGAACATCCTGTAAAAACTCGGAAGTAACCAGGAAGTTTTGTATGTGCCCAAATTTCAAATAGTACATATTTAAATTTTGGGCTTACTTTATTCCGTTTAACAACTATCAAGCAGCATCAGCCTAGTTAATTAGGCTCTCCACTTAGCAGAGTCTTATGTTGCTTAGATGTACGTATATAGATTTCTTGAGTGGAGTGTTCTGTTACTGTAGTGTCAGCTATAATGTTGTTTTGTAGTGGGCATGGAACTGAAAATCTTCTCAATGGTGCTGCCCTATTATTTTGGATCACTATATGCACGGTATGCATCAGTTTCAGAGTTTCTAGTTTGGAGGTTAATGCCATTTGCTCAAGGAACAATTATCAGCATCAGGATTAGAATAATTTGATGAACTTCTAGGGTATGTTAAATTTGTTGCTCTTTTGTCACCACCTTGGAGGACATGATGGGATATGGATAGTTTATTCTTTAAGACTTGGGCTGATTTGCTTGTTACTCCTATTCCTTTCCTGGCCCTGAAGAGATTAAGGAACAATGGAGTGGGCTGCTCCATTCCTCTTTGATTAAATTTTAATCTGCCATGTTATAGGTTTTAGCGTAGCTGTGGCTTTGTCTAGGGTGACTGTTTGGGTTTTGAGCTGATTATGAATTTCTTATGTTAAGTCTCTTTTCCCCTTTTTTTCCAAAATCTAATATGAGATTAGTTTTCTTATTTTGGTATGCTGTTTGTTGTTTGGGGACGTTAATTTACTGAATGTGGAACTCGAGAACAAAACTGGCTTAAAAATGTTGTAAAAAGTTAGCTTCATCTTTATATCTTTATTTACTCTCACTAAAATTTTGTTTTGGATTGGTATCTGTATTTTAGCTTGTCCTGGAAGGTCTGCGGGGTAAACAAACACATCATTCGCTTCTGATGGAGAAACAAGTGCTGCACAGGAAGATCCAACAGGCAAATATCTCTCGAGAGTTGTTTGAGGGGAAAGCATCTCGCATTGAGGATCAGGTAGGTTTTGGATTTCAGTTGAGGACCATTTTTCACTTGTTAGGATTCCTGGGAATAATTTAACACAGTTGATATGATTTACAGGTCAAAAGCTATGCTGACCAGATCCATAGGGTTGCTGAAGATAGGTGCCAAAATACAATTGCTTTGGAGAATATCCAGAGGAGGATGTTTGAAGCACGGAAATCTTCACAACAAGCTAGAGAATCCCTGGATGACCTACAATCTAAGGTCAAGAATAGTCGAATAGACCATTCTGGGTTGCAGATAGAATCAGAGAAAGAACGGTATAATATCTCCACATGATATTGTTGCAAATTTAAAAATGATACCTGCCTGAAAGGGTTGATATTTGATTTCTTCATTTTATGCTTGGTTGCTAACATATCACTGACAGGTTTGAGAAGAAAAGACTAGAAGAGGAATCGGAAACGGTAAAGAGAAGAGCCGAGAGTCTTAGAGATCAAAAAGAAGGTTCAGTTGTTGGAAAGCTTCAAGTCGAGCTCCAAGAATACAAGGAAATACTTAAGTGTAGTATTTGCCTTGACCGTCCTAAAGAGGTGATTCTTCCATTCTCCTTGCGTCACTATTAGAGATAGACTTATGGCCCTCAAAAAAAGATAGATTAAAACTAATCATCTTTGAGTAGCCTAGAATATGCCCCTCTTTGATAAGAGTTCCCTTGAGTTCCTTGTGCAAATTTTTGTGTTTCAAATGTAGTCAAAGGTTAGATTGAGGAAAGCTTATCATAGTGTTTTGTCAAGGTTTTTTAAAATAGCCTTTTCACTTGACCTGTTTTGTTATTTAATCTGATCACAAATGGAGGCTCTAGGATTCGAAGACTAATTTCAAGCAGTTTGTAATAGGCGAGTAACTCCATGCTCCATGTTAGGTCAGATAGGAAGGGAACTAATTTTTATCCCATTCGATTTATACAGGAGCAACAGTGAAAGTGAAACATAAAAAGTTAGGCTTAACTTATAAAAAACACAAAACGTTCTTTTAGGAAATCATATTTAATGCGGCTACATTATCTTACATATGGATTTTCATTTTTAATTTTTTTTTTATCTTCATAAGATTAACTCTGGTTCCGTGATTTGGACCATCAACTCTCAATCTCACTCTGGTTCCTAAACCAATTGGGGTCTGTGGCCCTTAGGGTGCACATGTTATCTGTATTCTGTAATTCTTGAACTTCTCTGGTGTAGATGTTGGAGTAATCCCTTAACCCTGATACTTGGCTTTTTTCCCCGTCTCCTTTCATTCATAGGCCTTAAGACATCAGTTGTTCATGTACTTACTAAATTGTTTTGTTTAACCTGTTCAGGTTGTTATCACAAAATGTTACCATCTGTTATGCAATCCTTGTGTCCAGAAAGTGCTGGAGACCCGCCATCGGAAGTGCCCTGTATGTGCTGCGAGCTTTGGTGCTAATGATGTAAAGCCGGTTTACATTTGATAAGCTGCGAGAAAGAAGTTCTCGCTGGTTTTTTGTTGCTTCTTTAAGAATACATGCCAAAACACTCCATCTGTGAACTCCATAGGGTTTGCCCCGATGTGCTTATTAGACAGCCATTTTAGTTGCCAGGAAATGTCACATTTTTCCTGCCCCAGTAGATCCCCCCTCAGTGCATATTTAGGTTTGTAGAGTTCTGTTTTTCAGGTTATATTTTTAGCATAGTTAACTATAATTAAAATTATTTAGTTACAGAGGTTAAAGCTTACTGTCAGTTGCAATCCCAACTGACCACATAAGTTCCCCTCCATTTTTCCTTTTACTTGTATATTTTTTTGTTCAGCAAATATAGTTTGTTTGGTTTATACAAAATCCATTGCCTTCTCTTGGAAGATTGTTTTGCAACTGTTGTGGAGGGATGGTGTTTGATTGCCTGCGACAGTTTGGTAACAGCTGACTGGTTTTGTCGTGGACCTATTCTTGCTGTTGTCGGGTTTCATTGGCGTGATGGCTAAATACGCATGAAGGAAGTCTCTTTTGAGACGACCTCACACTAACATGCAGTTAGGGTGCCCATTCTGTGTGCACCATATGAACTTGTGATGTTTAAAGTTTTATGAGACCCGATTGAGGGGGTGTTGATCAGATGGGTCATCTGGGAAGTACGAGGCATATGTTTGATTGGCGAGATTTCCCAAATGATTTGAGAGGGACAACAATGACCATCCTTGCTCCGTTTCGCTTCTTGGTTTTCGGTAATGATGAATTGATGATCTCGTTACATTGGAACGAGGTTCTTGCCTACTCATCAGGCCTTTGACGTCGAAAAATATTTGTGTTTATGACCTGTCTATACACGAACATTTGTATTGAACAGGTGCAGATCAAGTAGCTTTTTCTTGGTGATGTAGTGGTCAAAACTCGAAACTGGATTACGGAGTAGAGTACTAACTTTGAAGTTTGAATCTTCTTACTTCGTATTTGTGAACATCTTGTCTCTCTCTCTCTGTCGACATATCTTTAGACAACAACAAAAAAAACCAGCCCAACGTAAAAAAGATGGAGGGAGTATTTAAAACGAAAGTAGATTTGTACTTTGGTACCATTATTACTTGGAAATCCGGCCTCTGGGAGATAGGATTTCGTGTCAAGACCAACATGTGTTTAGACTCCTAAGTCCTAACCCAATAGTGTGGGTTCGGTCATTTCAGATCATGTTTAGTTCGGTTTGGCCATTCACGCGTCTGATAATTCTAGTTCCGGAAGTCAAATTGAGTTATTTTTTATCGGATTCGTGTATGGTCAAGCTAGATATTCTGATTAGTTTCAACCAAATTGAGTTTTAGTTCATCTTCGGCTCGCGCTTCTAGACTTCAAAACTTCAAGTTAGATCGAGTTTTAATTCAACTTCAACTAGCACCTTCACTTTTAGTTCGACTCCAAGTCGTCAATTTCGCTTGTTTCGAGTCCTAATTACGTGTCCGAGACTCCTAGTCCGATCACTCGGGTCGATAATCTAGATCGAGACTCCGGGTCCAACTTCGAGTTAGATCAACTTTAAATTCGACTTTGACTAGCACGTTGACTCTTAGTTCAACTCCAATTCGCCAATTTCACTTGTTTCGAATCCTAATTACATGTCCGAGACTCCCAGTCCGATCACTCGGGTCGATGATCTGGATCAATTTCGCACGGTCCACTTACAATCCATAAAGCCCTCCAAAAAAAAAAAAAAGTTTACAACTAGTCAACCATTATTGCCGAGCTTGAGCTGCGACTTCTCTCTCTGTTAATCTTCTCGTACAAGCTACAATCAACTGCAGTTCCCTGCACAATCTGGTACTTTCTCTCAATCTCTCTCTTCGAAATATCTGTAGATTCAATTTCATCCACTTTTTATTACATCAGTTTCTTCGAAATCCTTTCCTTTTGAACAATTTCATGCAATTGAGAATCAGATTAAGTATGATCTTAGTGAAATTCCAATGCTTTTTATAATCTTTCGAAGTTGGAATTTCTTATTAAGAATAAATTTAGTAGTTTGATTGATATAATTACATGTTTAGAGCTTGATTATGTTATTTGTTACATTTAATTTTGACGGATGATTTAATTTATGTTGGTGAGGAACAATTAGGGGTTAATCCCAATCAAAATTACAATTTTTGATTGATTTTTATAATGGGATTTAGGTTTTAGTCTTTCTGTGTAAGAAATTAAGCTGCTTTTTTAGTGAACATTGAGCAGTGATTATTGTGGTGAGGTTATTACCCGAACCCTCGCCTTGCGAGGACGCCAATGTGCACCGGGCTGCCTTTTATTTAGCAGTGATGTTGTAACTTGTAAGGTTTAAGATTTCGGGCAGTGGGTGGTTATCTTTTCGATCCGAAACCATAGATTGCTTTAAGAACATCCTCGACTAAAGCTAGGTTATGGGTATCGTTTTTCGAGTTGGGGTACCTCAAGGATAGGATTGATGTCTTATGTACCCCTAATTTGATCAGAAAAGGGTTTAAAGAATCGATTTTGATTGTGATCACACATCCTCAGATGAGTTAACCTTATAATCAACCTTTTCTATTGTGAATGTAGAGGTGTCAGTGTGTTTCTGCTTAATTTCTGTGTTGCTTTGCGTTGTGAGGGCTTCAAACTCGGTTAAGAAATCATGCAGCTAAGCGGGAAAGATTTTTTGCTTTGGGTTTCACAATGCGTGGATTTTAGATGTCATCTTCTCGGGCTCTTTTGGTGTACTTAATGGAACTGAGTATTAATCGTTGCAAAGTTTGTTGCTTTCACAGGTTATAGCCATGGTAATGCAAGTAGTGAAGAAGTTCTTTATAACATCAATCTTTATGTGGATACTTCCGGTGGCTATATTATATGGCTTTCAGCATGATTTGTTTCCTGGTACGTCTTTCAGATTCGTTAAATACTGTTGTCTGTTGAATTCTATATATTTTCTGATTTTCTTGTAAACATAGTCGTCAGAACCCGGTACTTTGCATGTTATGCTTTTAGTTTCCCCTTGCACCTGCATCAGCATTTAAGCTATCGGTTATTCACGTTTCTGTGCATCACAATGTTTCGCATAGATAAGTATGCTTTTTGGTGTGGCACATTTTTGGCTTTGACTTTGGCTTAATGTGGACTTTAGACCATTTTTTAGATAGGAGAATCACCTAAATGTTCTTTCGCCAATGATGTCTTTTTCTTTTTTCTTTTTTTTACATGCAACATCATGTCTGGAGTTTGAAGAGGAAAGGAGCTTGGAACTGTTATATAAGGCCAAATTCAGATATATTGCACTGTTAGCTAAGTCCAGGACCTCTATATAGTCTGACATAGTTTCACTCTAGAGCCTGCCGGCTGCCGTATTTATGAACCTTGGTCTTAGACATCTGAAGTCAGAACCTTAAAATGGTCACCTTGGACTACAGTTCCTGCCGTGACCTCCAAAGAAGAGTCAGAGGTAATATGCTTCAAGCGTGGCAGCAGAAGTGGCGTCACCTCACATTGAAGTAATACCCTTCTGGTTTTCATGGTTAAAGAAAGTTCGGAGTCCTATTATGTAGTCGTCCACTTGAGTGAGCCATAGGTGGGAAGACAGATCTATCAAAGATTAGCCATTGGACCTAATGATTGGTATTGACGCCACTGTAAGATGTTTCATCTTTCAGATAGTTTTCATAAAGGCAATCCTAAATATAGTCCACAGACCACAGATATATACCTGAACATCCAAAGACCAAGAACCTTGAGTGACAGATGCCTGAAGATGTTGAAAGCTCTATGATAAAGTTTATTATGCTATGATAATTCATTGTTTACGTGGAGCTTAGTTAAAACCTACAGACAGCCCTGATGGGCTAGGAGCCATTAGCCACAGCTTTCGGCTTTGGGTAACGGAAAGCAATATTACTGAGTGATGGGGCGTTGTGATATGTCATCTTCTCAGGATTATCTAGAACCAATGAGAGTCAGGTACATGAGATTTGGGTTTCACATGCTTTAATGTTCTGTAATTTGGATAATTTTCAGTGGTAGGAATTGCTAGCACTTCAGCTGGTGTTTCTTTAGTTTCAGTCTAACACCCTCATAGATGGTTGACCCTATTGTACTGTACTTGAGGAGTGTTTTGAGTTTTGACATGCAAATTTTTCGACGTTATGGATTAGAGATGTTAGGCCCTTCCATAATAAGACCATGATGAACAACCTTTTTTTTTCCTTGAGAATGATCGATCATAATACATCCCAAAATGAGTTTAAATGTGTAAGACAGTTCTCTGTCTCTTCTCTTCTGCGTTTTCTTCTGAACTAATGCAGTATAGCTTGGTTTTTGATATCTTTTCTATTGGGTGTATAGAAAGAGTGGGCAACTTTGCCTCGCTGTCACATAATCTTTTCCCCTTAGCTTCTGTTACTTCAATATGCTTATTTTCCACCCATTTGATAGGTTCTTTTTATTAGTGGTACATCTATAGCTCACTGTTAATGATGCCCTTTTACTTTGTGGTGCTTTTATAGGTTCAGTATTAGTGCTCTCCTCTCCTCCTAGTTAGGTTGTAGATTACATTCCTTAACGTGTGGTGGTATAATGCTTACAGGCTTAGAGAACCTTTCCCCGTACTCACAGACTCTGTTGGCTGGCTTTCTTGCCGTGATATCAGTAAATGTGGTAATAGCATATTACATATGGTTGGCAATGAAAGAGCCATCACATAAGCATGATCCAGATCCTACATTTGTTGCCAAAGCAAAAGCCAGTGTTACCCAGTCTGTACCCAAGAGTGAAGGAAAGGAGGAGTAGAACATCAACGTGCCTCTAATCACGGGCCTGCCAACATAGTCTGTGAATTCGAAAATTAGGAATGGCAGAATCACATTCACTGAGCATAGGGTGGTAACTCACAATACTCAGCAAGAGCCTCAATGAGCTAATGCCAGCAAAAACGAACACAGAAGTCAGACCGGTGAAGCACTACATAGCAATTGAGTTGCTTCTTTTTCCATTGGATTGAGCACTCATGTCCTAGTTATGATAAGCCTATATTCTTTGGATCTCTATAATTATACACTTTCATGAGGATTTACCATTGTCTGCCTAAAGGCATGTTTCCTTTCTTCTGTATCTCGAACTGTAACATTCTTGTACTGCTGACTTTCATTCCCATATTAATCTTTCCCCATTCGCCATATAAAAACTTTCCGTGACTTCTTCGAGCAATGTTATCCAGATCCCAAACAGACAGTCACTCCGTTCTCTAAAATTGTCAACATTGTTTATATATGTGAAAAGACCTTAAACAAAATATTATCAATCAAAGGGGATAAATGGAAGACCTTTGTCGTGTTTGTCTATACATCTATAGTATCCGTCACAATTTCACATGTCGAATTATGTTCGTTGACTCCAAATTGTTTTGAGACCTAACAGGCTAAAAGCAGTACAAAACTATGCTGAGTGTAGCAAATCTCCTTGTATTCTTAGTAAATCTGGTAAACATAGGTCAGGCAGCAATAGCATGTCTTAAGCCTGAGGGTACGTGTATGATGCCCTATTAATAGTAACACCTTGAATTTACGACTGATGAATTCGTGGTAGATTGTAGAAACTGCACCTGTGTTTAGTGGGTATGTGGTATGTCTCTAAAAAAGGAGCATAAATAACCCAAAGAGTAACACAGACTCAACATCTGAGTCAGCCCTCTCACATTCACCCATGTGTGACAATCATATCACCTTGACTATACCTTAACTATGTAAATACGGTACATATGTAATGTCATAGCACACACTCACAAAAAAAAAAAAAAAAAAAAAAAAAAAAGATTAGAAAACCAAAAATATGAATCTTTATAAAGTTAGGCAATGGCTAAAAGACACACTATTTATCATGTATCATGTGCTAAGATTCAAGGAAAATTTGGCTCCTGTGGGTCATATAGTAATATGCTTGTTTTATGCCATTTTTATCATATCATCATTGGATTCTCCTATAATAATATGTATTAGAGGTAATAATCCTCTGATCTGCAATGATAGAGTGATACATGTTTTCACACAGGTGCCATAAACAAGCTCAAACTGTTCTCATTAGAAATAGGATGTAAGATAAATGATGATTTTACCACATTTAGATAACGATCTCTCTCAAAATAAAAAATAAAAAAACTAATTAATCCAATGCGTGCAAATAGAATTACTACGGTAAAAAAAAAAAAAAAAAAAAGTTATTATATCACAAGCAGTACTAGTCTACTACAATTGTATTACTCAAATTGTTCAATGTCTCTTGCAGTCTTGCTTAAACTCAGGTAAGGGGATGAGATGTACGCAACCTTATCCCTATGTTAAAAATGTAAAGAAGTTATTTTCGGATAACCCATAAATACCATTTTGGCCTTTTGGGGTGTTAGAGACAGTTATAAGTGGCATACTGCCATAACCTTGTGGAGTTATCTGGAAGGCAAATTAAAGGGCATCTTTTGGGTTATCTGGAAGGCAAATTAAAGGGCATCTTTTGGGTACAACAAAGTTAGGATAGTACATCTACTTAGCTAAGAGTACATTGGTTCTTTTCCTATTTTTCATGCCCCTCTTTTGTTGTTCCCTTCTCTTTTGGGGATGCCCCTATTATAAAGGTAATACTAAGGGTCACATATAAAAAATCTTTCCACTCTGCTTACTTTGTACTCCTATAGCACATGTTTCTTGTTTTAACTTTTATTTCGTTTTGATTTTGGAATTTTCTGAACTCAATTACTCCGATATCTCATAGTCATAGTCTTGGTTAGCACTTTGTGTTAGATTTGTACATTCACTCATTCAGTATGGCTGCTTCAGAACTTGTTGGAAATCGTCACTATCATAGTTGCCCAAGATATATCCTACCTAGGCTGCTAGGACCGGAATCCGAAACTAGAACCACTAGGCAAATCTAACACTAGTTTTCGACATGCAAATAATACGAATGTCAAGGAAAAGTTGTTACGGGTCATGTAATTTGGATATGAATGAAGTGGGTATAGCAATTTTGCAATGACAAGATTAAAATTTTCGGCAGGCAATGTAGTAGTAAATTTGAGCTAAATTTTTAAAAAAATTCCACCATATGCTTTCGTACTCGAATTAGTTTTCTAACTTAAGTGTTGTTGTAAAGATGTTTCAATTAGTCTAGATTAGAGGGCGGTTTGTTACACTCCGTACTCTACAAATTATTATACCTTGTCACCGCGATCCTCCAACAACAGTATAGAAAATAATATCTAAACTATTTTTATCAGTACATTTAAAACACGATAGAGAAACCAGTACTATAGATCCTACTCCGTAACCTAAAATCCAGGGAGACAGCAATATGATGTCTCAATTTATTTATGAGGTGTGAATTTATAACGAACCCTACTGAATCCAAAATATAGCACTGCTGCGTAACCTTCAACCACTAGATCTACACTGCATTTATCTGCAGATCTATTATGTCACTTATCACAGCCTGCAAATAAATGTTGTGGCCATATACTTCATAGTTCATACTATATGTGTGCCACCTGTATGCATGTATGTCCTTCGTTGGAATATTCCGTCTCATTTAATACCCGATTCAGCTTCCATCTCCGACTCCATCTTTCATACTCCGACTTACATTGCAATTGCTAGTAATGTACTAATAAGAAAGTGAAATGAAATTGTAAGGCTTTTTGCTCTTCTAATAGTGCCAGATATTATAGTACCTTTTGTTTTTTTCCTTTGATGGTGGCCCATTTAGTTAAATCGAAACTTCACTTCAACTATATCTAAATATGAACTAAGTCGAGTACCTAGTAGTGGTGTAGGTGAGTCTCCCAATAGATATTATCTCATACGGTAGATTCACAGTGTCTGCTATGATTATATACCAAGATTATCAACCTATTGGCTCCCTGAAATCCATTGTTTAGTGATCAAACATGCATAGATTATACATTAATAAAGTCATGTATAAAACCAATTAAAGAAATAAACACTTTATCAAGCAAATAGTTTGATTGCCATTACTAAACAATCCTACACTTCCAATTATTTTGAAGCTTGAACCAACATAATGATAGTGTCTTTGATAAATTTAAGGGGGAAAATGATCAACGCTACACTACAAGACACATAATTACCAGAGTTCCACCACTTAGAACTATCACTATGGTCTTGAATTAGACTAGAACTAGAATGAAACTATGAATCAATAGAATTGAATTGAATGTTGATTGTGTTGATCATTTGTATGGCGTATACGCCGTATAGGAGTAGTCTAGTTGTAGTTCTAAGTCTCAATCAGATGATACATTGTTAAAATAATTTGACACATTGCATTCTCGATTGACAGTGTAGTGTACTTAATAACCTAATATCCTTTTAATATACTAGTATGCAATGTGCAGCGATGATACACAATACATAATTACGAAATATTTCGTTGGCATGTTACATGTTGTATCACTTGTATAGTTGTATGTACCAATATTAGTTTCACTTTAATAAGATAGGAATTTTTTACTTTTACTTTGGTAGAACTTTATCACTTTGTTGGGAATCTGCTTGTTGAGTCCACATAAGCAGAGGAATAAGTAGCATATAATCATAAACCTCTAAAGTCTAAGAGTGACTAGTCCATCCCCCTAATTGCAACTTAAAGATCAGAGACATCACTGCATCAGTATAATTAGCAGACACCAGCTCGTTATTTCTAGCAGTAGTTCACCTTTAACTTTGTGCTCTCATTCTCTTCCTTTTCTTTTCTCTTGAGATTCTTCGATTATTTGTCAAATTTGGATATTCTATTGAGAGGAACTACTATATTGAGTGGATAAGCTTCTGGATTATAATCTATAAACAAAACTAATCTCATGAATTGTGAATTGCGAGGGAGAGTTTTGTCGCCTCTTATTGCCTAATGATCTGGCTCATGAAAGTTCGGGAGGTGGGAAAGGGAGGGAACTGGAGAAGGGGGGGGGGGGTATTGGAGGATGTATGATTTTGGCTAATCGACTTAGTTTGTCAATTATTGTTAGAGAGGTTTGTAAGAAAAATGGGACATGACTCTTTCATTTCATTTCCTTTTCTTAGCTTTCCCCGGGCGCACATCATTTTGTCCACTATATGTATGTCCGGTTCGGTTTGTGTAACTAATCAGGTTCTAGGAATTCATTAGTCTTATATAAAAAGAATTCAACAACTCGAATCTATTCTAGAAATTTCTAAAATATAATTACGTTGGTATATGAAAGAAAACAAGAAATAAGACATAAAATCAGTTATGTCCCCACCACTCCGTTCCCTCTACCCCTCCAATATGTGTAACCAAACGGACCGTAAAGGTTAGAAGTAGTTTTCACATGGTGTGACATTAGCTAAAGCTCATTGCAAGCTAGTGTCGTGTTTTTGGCTGATGATTCTTGTTTCAGGATTCTCCACTTGAGTATGATAGACTTCTTTTTCTTTTTTTTCTTTTTTAAGATGTTGAGTGTGATGGTTGATTGTTGTTTTAAGAACTCCGTGACTAATAAACATACTCCATTATATGATTATACATTATTCCCATCAAAAGAAATTACTTTAGGTATGATATACACTTGACACTCGTTGGTTACGAGTGAAAGTCTCACCATGTTCCACAAATTTCTTGTAAGTAAATACCAATACTACAATGATGAGTACGTTTCTTAGTATATATCAGCATTGGTGTCCGTCCTCGTGCAACGTAACTCATAAAGTCACAAACTTCCTTCTCTACAAGGAATTGATCCAATGCCAACAGCTGGACGATAGTGGCCTGATGCCTAAGTTAATATCATGTGAAGCAAACCTAAACATGAGTGATTTACGTTTTGTCTTTAGTGAACAAAGGCATTCAATTTTGATAGCTTATCAAGTGTACAATATCTTAAAAGAGGTAGGTGGGGGGTTCCTAATTTTGGTAGCTTCTTCCTCACCCCAAGTCAAGCACAATTTTTAGGAAGATTGTTACAAAAACAAGCGAACTTTAAAAAAAAACCAATGGCGTATGGCCCAAAATTTAACAAAAACTTCCCAATAAAACCAACGAAATCAAGTTGAGCTAAACTTGATGACTCTCAAGAATTGATCAATGCGCAATGGATGGATGTTTGTTTCTTTAAAAGAACTTAGAAAAGTGTAATATTTGATACAGATGCGTCCAAAAATTAGAATTTGAAACGACATCAGTCGAATGTGCAAGGCCCATAGACTGTGTTATTACAGTTGTTTTAGACACGTGTGTGGAACGGAATGATTCTAGACTAAGAGTTCTTGTATGACTTTATGCAAATTTGACTAAGCTAATTATTACCCATTACCCGACATGTGCTTTCTTCAAGTGTAGATCTATCTCGTAGTGTAAGGATCATTGAACCTTAACCCACTATCCCCGGTTCTCGAAATCTAGACATTGTATTATACTACACTATATACTGTGATCAATTCCAAACCAAAATTATTGACCATATTTTGTACATATGAATGAATGAAAAGTATAGGAGTAGCCCAATAGAAAGAAAAAAAAAATCATTAAACTATACCTACTTGTCTGATAAACCCACCCATAAACAACCCGGTCGTTGATCATCGAATCCGAATATCTCATCTCCTTCTTGAGCAAGTTGCCATGTTGAATGACAATAATACCCTCCATCCCTCTGAGTTTTACGATCGAGGACAAGGTCTGGCAAATCAAACAAAGACTCATCATAATTGCCATCATTACGCTCATGGTCATGCTGTCTTGTGGACCCCACTGAGCTCGACCACTCAGAGTTAGCTTCAGAAGAGGACAAACTCGTGGTAAATGATGATGAAATTGACCTAGATGGGCTACCTTGGCCTATCGTTACCTCGACTTCAGCTGCGGCCTTAGAGGCCGCGGCTTGAATATCCTTAGGACACGTGGAAGCTGGTCGAGGTAGCAAATGAGCTTGGTCTGGGAAATTGAGGAATGCATTGTGACCCTTGATGGCTAAAGCCGCCACGTCGTGGGCTCGAGCCGCCATCTCGGCCGTTGGATACGTCCCTAGCCATATTCTTGATTTTTTCCTAGGCTCTCTAATTTCGGACACCCATTTACCCCAACTTCTTTTACGTACACCTCTATACGTAGGCTCATTATTATTATCCTTAGAAATCATATTATCTTGATCTACTTGATCATAATTCTTATAATTATGATCATTTTCCTCCTTGAATTGATCATCATTCTTCTTCTCCTTGGAAATTCCACAACTTTCCTTCTTGTTTGAGACTCTTTTGGACCCTTTTTTGATGTTATAACTCACATTTGTGGTGTTATCATCAATGCCCATATAGGTTTTCGACGAGATCGAGTTTGAGGATGACGAGGAAGTCAGAGAGGTCGTAGTAGAGGTAGAGGTAGATGAAATGGGTGTATGGAAGAAAATGTCTATAGTTTCTTCAAATGGAGTAATAGTGTTATGTGCTTCCATGTTGAGGAAGGAAGGTACTTTAGTTTATGTGTGTTTTATTTTGGGGTTGCATAAGTGTTTTTGAGATGAAAATAGGAAGAGTAAGGGGTATATATAATTACATGTTGATGTCCAAATTATATAGTAACACAAAGATTTAAAAGGGAGAAAAAATAAAGGAAAAATTAATGGGGCCCCAATTTTGGCAAAATTGATGGTGTTACAGTTCATTTAGTATTGATACCCCGCATGTGGCAAACTTGATTGATACATGGAGTATTATGGGTTTCCCAGAGATTTAGTCTATTCTTACAAAAAAATTTGTCTACCTCTTTTTATTTGGATTGTTTCATAAATTTGGAGGCTTTTGTTTATGTAATTCACCCATCCATTTATCATTTTCCAGGTGTAAAAGGATATAATCTTGAGTGTGTCAATTTTTGTATCTATTTTTTGGAGATAGGAAAGTGAAATGTTGGTGCAAAAATGGTTAATGTTTGAAAAAATCTACTAATTCCTAACTTGGGCTGAATACATACGACAACAGATCCTTTTCGAATACGAGACTTCTAATTAGATTGTTCAGCTCTGTCTCAACTTATTCAACTTATTTGCTCATGTGCATGGTTAAAACTGGCAAACTTTAGTTTATACGGAGTACATATTATTATGCATTGTGAACAACCATACTTCTAATAGCTACGAAGTTTAGAAATTTCTTTAGCCTTAAATAGTGAGTTATTGACTATTTTCATTGAAAAATATCTTGATTCGATTCATATTACATTTCTAAATTTAAACTTTTTAAATATGAAAATTGATTTGGTTTCGTAAAATGAGGCATTCTTTATCACTTTCGTAATTCATACTGAGTATACTTTCAATTCTCTTTAAAATTTTCAAATTTACGCAATATTAATTGAAAAACTCTAATTACACGTACATATGAATTCACACTTAGACCCTATTTGATTCAACTTAAAGAACAATGATTCATATTGATCATATCCGTTCAATTGAAATCAGGTAGCCTAGTCTCATCCTCAAAACTTTCAATGAATCTACTCAAATTTAACCATCGGTTGATTTTTGATTTGTCGAAAGTACTCTGTTCTAATAAGTAAAAAAATGCAATTCTATTAAACAAAGTATCAATGAAAACCACTTAAATTATGCCTATATGAAAACCGTTGGAGGGGTAAGATCTTTTTCAGGGGGACCTTCAGAGACTTCCAGTTTCAACCAGATTGAATGCCATAACTTTTGGTAGACACCCACCGCATTTGATGCATTGTTGATTGATAATTGACCAACAAAAGTTTGGAGTATAATCATCTAATTTAGCTTCTAATAGGAAATCAATTTCCCATCGAACTACTATATGATGTCATTTGATTTATATCTCACTACCTAACTAAATACCAAAAAGGTTTGTAGAATAGTATCTTTTTTTATCTGGTATCTTTTCCACTTCGATTTGCAATTAATTACACAAAGAAATTTATAATTATGTGTTATTTACTCCGTATAAGGCTATGTTTGGTATGCACAATAAGCTAGCTTATTTGGCCAAAGTAGCTTATTTGACTAGTTTTTTAAGCTTGTTGA
>JBBYHQ010199515.1:0-49288 GCA_038382645.1 Spergularia azorica
TAATTGACTTATACGGGTACGGGTACGGGTACCCGTTTAGACCCGTTGAGCAACGGGTACCCGGCGGGTAACGGGTCCAAAATTTTAGGACTCGTACTCGGACCCGTTGCCAACGGGTCTTAAAATTTTGGACCCGGACCCGGACTCGTCCACAACGGGTCCGGTTCCGGGTACCAGCTTTTTTTGCTCACCCCTAGTTTTCATACGGTAACTGTTGACGAAAACATCAGTTAAAATATAAACGCATTTGTACCGATAATATAATTATTTTTTCAAATTCGGAAAATTATTTTTGACGAATAATTTGTTTTTCATTTTTTTTTCTGAAAACAACAAAATGGAAGTACGAGTGAATAATAGTAGTGAGAAATGAAGGGCCGAGATATAAAAGTAGAGTAAGAGTGAAGCTTTCCCCAATCGGTCGGCTCACCTTGACTCCCTCACCCTCGCACATTGTCTCTCTCTCTCTCCACCATCTTTCTTTACTTTCTCTCTCCAAATACTCATACATTAACACCAACATTTCTTCGAGAAACCCTAACAATCTGAGTCTGACTCACTGAAAAAACCATGGCGTTTGCCTCACGTTTCCTCTCCAAATCCAAGCAGGTGCCTCTTTCTCTCTCCTCTCTTTTTGTTCCCCGATTTCTGCGCCCCATTTTGATCTAATTTTCTCTCATTCTCGATCTTTATATCGTTCGATCGGTTTTATTTTGTTTCGATTGATATATTATTTTATGTATGCTTAGAAATGTGGAGTGATTTTTTTAATTTGTTGGGTTTTGTTTGGTGTGATTGTGAAGATACATTTGACCAACTGTAATTGGAGAAATGTTTGTTTATGTTTTTTTGTGATTTGTATTTTATGATGTTTGTGGAGATTGATGTTTGAATGAGTGATTTTTGGGGAGTATGGAATCCGAAATTATTCGGGTCGAGTTTGGTTCGAGTTGGGTTGGATTGGATTGGGTAAAGAATCGATTTTTTTAGATGTGATTTTGATTGTGCATTCGGTATCGGGTTTTTAATTCGAGTGCGTAAGGGGGGTTTGATTGTGAATTCGGTACCGGGTTTTTAATTTGAGTGCATTTGGTTGTAAGGATGATGTTAGATTAGATAGTTGATAGAGGGGGTTTGATGTAGGATTGGTTTCGTTTGAATTAAGGCAACGGGGTAATTTTGCGGGATGTTGAGTGTTTTTTCGTTGTGTGACACGGTAGGTAGGAGTTCGTGTTTATGATTCGTTTTATTGGTGGTTTTACAGCTAAGCAATGTTCAGATTGTACTACCAAAGGACCGGGTGATTTCTGTTCGCCACTTTGCTAAAGAGGCTGCTCCTGCTCCTCCTACTCTCAAGGGTCTTAAGGGAGATGGTGAGTCTACGTCTCCTGCGTTATTTATGTGATTTCTTAACAGGAACTGGAACAAGGATTGGTAGAAACAAATTAGAGGAATTTCTTTGTATAAATGGGGGTGCACTAAGGCATAACAATTGAGGCACTTAGGAGCTTACTTATGTTCACCATCTTGAGTTTTTCGTAAAACTTTGAGAGTACCTGAAACTCCATTTTATAAAGTTTGTTTCTTTCTTTAGGTTTGGAGGGGGGAGGGGGTATCGTATCTTTGGTCAAAGTAATTGCTTTCATTGCACAGTGCCAATTAGCTATCTTGCGAAGTGCCCTGTTCTGTGTTCTGAGCCAGTATGAAGGCCCTTATTATATGTGCTCCCTGTCCATCTTCTGATTTACAATATCTATCTCGCGGAATAGAACTACCTTGATTTGCTTTTAGTTAATCTGATCTTGTTGTGACATACCTTTTCTTTTTTCTCTTTGACATCGACGTATATCAAAAGAGATGCTGAAGGGTATCTTTTCGGAGGTCAAGAAGAAGTATGAGACTGCCATTGGTGTTTTCAAACAGGAAAAGATCACCATTGACCCAGATAACCCAGTTGCTGTTCAGCGCTATGCCGATGTCTTTAAGATGGCACGGGAAAAGTATGTCTCAGCTTCACTCCCCTTTCCCCATATCATGGATTTTTGTGTATTATGGTTTTATGTTGTTACATCTTTTTTTTGTTCATAACTTGTATGAGTAGCTTATTTGTTTATCTTTGGGGAAAGTGTATTTCCCTGGAGGAATCTGCTCTTCCGTGGAACACTCTCTTAGGCAAATGCAGTGCTTGCTCCTGAGCGAGGGTCATGTGTAATTGGACATTCCTCTCGTGAATCACTGGCCTGTATATGTTTTTATTTTATTTCTTAGTACTTTCTGCTTAATTAAATGGTCTTTGGATACATATTTTTACTATAACTAAACATCATGCAGTGAAAAGTTCCATGAGTGCCAGAAATGGATCCGTGGAGTTTTCTTCTTACTTTAATATACTGAGTGGTTCTGTAATTTGATCTGCTTAGATAACAATAAAAAATACATGCTGTAGTTTCTGTGCTCTCTGTATTATCTTTAGGTAACTCGTCATTGACTTTTCTTTTTTTGTCTGGAATAGAATATTCTTTTTGTGTATTATGCTGCAATTAGCAAAGATTGGATTTATAATCTTTGTGATTATCTCTTCACAAGTTCACATTGTTTTTTTCTTAGAATTTTTGCTTCTTATAGCACTTGGTGCGTACTTCTCATTGGTTTTCATCTTATGTTCTTCTGCTTGTAATGCAGGGCAGGCCTCAAGAGCGAGACTGAAAAAATCAAACACACAATCGAAACCCGAACAAAGGGTATACCTGATGTTCGCGCTTATCTCCAGAAATTGCAGGAGATCAGGGTCAAGTGAGTCCCCTATCTGGGAGTTCCGACTTTATAGTTTCAAGTCCCCCATAAAGAAAAATCGCACAAAATTTAGCTTCAGTTCTATTTGCTAATCGGGTTGTGTCCTAGTAGAATGCATATGCGATTCTTATTTGTTATAACATTGTGTAGGAGGGGCCTACCTGATGACCGTGGGATTGAGGCAATGATGTTTCAGGCCTTGGAGACAGTTGAAAAGGAAATCAAGAAACCTCTCATGAGAAATGATGAAAAAGGAGTGGCTCGTTTGGTGGCTGAGTTTGACAAGGGTAACAAGAGGTGAGCTGATATCTTACTCCTTATTCTTCGCATGTCTCAAACTGCCTTTTCATCCATTTGTAGGATGCCGTCTCTTGGATTCTCATGTTTTATTTTGAGCTCCTATTAATTATTTTATGGGGTTGAAAGCACTTCGCGGTGTCTATTTTTTTGATGATGTAAAGAATGTCAATATTATTGTGGATGTGATCCTCCAGTAGATGCTAGGTTTAATTCGTCATATCATTGGTGTTCCTTCAAGATTGAGGCAATTGCCTTGACCTCCATGATATTTTAGATATTCGCTGGAAACTCATGCTCAATATGTAATGTTTGACACGAAAAAATTGGTATTGAATAAAGTATTAACATTTACAGCGTTTGAGTTCTGAGTTTCTGGCCTTCAGGTGATTTGTTGGAAGAAAAAAACCAACATCACACCATCATTTTCTTTATATAAAGAAAGATACTGGAGGAACCATCGCTAGTTGGCATACCTTTAAATAACACTTAGTGCCCATTAGTCACAGTAGTACAATCTTTTTTTTCCCTTCTAGGAATGAACGGTAATTGGCAGTTTTCTATTTTTTTCTTTACCTTGTTTCAAGATCCCTATATGATGATGATTTGGTTGATCTATGGTATGATTCTTGTACATTCTTCTTAACCAATAATTCCATTGGATCAAACAGGCTTGGAGTGAACAGGGAAGATTTGCCCAAATATGAGGAGAAATTGGAGCTTACAATCGCCAAATCTCAGCTGGAAGGTTTGAAGAAGGATTGCCTTGAGGCCATGGAAACTCAAAAGAAGAAGTATGTTTGTTGTGTTCCATCGGCTTGCTTTTTACTTCTTTTTACTTCAAGTTTACTTCTGTGTCTGTTTTGCATAGTCTCTGTTTGGTTTTCATGGATTTTTTTTATGTCGGACACTACCTTTTTGTACCTTTGGAATACAAAGTATAGCACGCATCCTCTTTTAAACTTTTTGCCAAAAATCTACCAACCAAGTTTTTTGTTACGTTAAATCATCCTTAAAGATTAGTTCTCACAGTTGAACTGCTCATGCCTCCTAGGACCTCATGTCTTGCAGCCTCCTTTCGATACCTCCCTCCCTAACTCCCTCTCTCTCCTATTGGTTCGTCCTGCCTACTTATATATCCTGTATTTTATTCATCATCACTTATACCTCTAGTTTCTCCCCTCTTTTATCTGTCTCTTATACGTTTAGGTGTATGGAAGGAGAATTTGAGAAACTGCTAATTGGCAGAGTTAATTGAGTTACGAGTTGCGGTTGCGTGTAGATGGTATTTGGGGTGAAGAAACATGTGTTCAGGACTTTTTAAGAACTAGCTGGTGCAAAAGGTCAGAATTTTGGGAGGGAAAGGTGGGAGTGATGATGGAAATGAGCTAAAATGTCACTGAGGGATGATTGGATGATAAACACCTGAAAAAGCACATAAAAGGTTTTCTTAATTGAGCAATATAATAAATTTTTAAAGTATTTGCTTTCAGAACTACATCTCTATATGGTAAATCTCCGGGCAAGTATATGTGAGATATTTGGATCCTGTTTGCTTCTACTGTCTCTTTGTTCAGCCATATGTTATCCCATTTGTACATTGAAAGTGCAATCATATGAAAAAGGTATTTTGAAGTCCCGAACTGATGTTTTCCCATGCCTTTAACTCTAAAAGTTCATTACTTCGATATTGCAAGTGAGTCAGTAAACAGCCTCTGTATCTGAATCCAGTAAATAGGCTATGTTAGCTACCTCTAGCTCTGTTTCTCTCGTAGCCTTACATATTCCATTGTTTCATGCTTCCATAGACATATTTCCAGGTATTCAATACCCGTTTTTTTACTACACTAGGATTATTTTAGCCCAATCCCTTGCATAAACTTGTTAGGCAGTTGGAACATGGAATAGCATTACCAGTAAGGGTGCACATTAACCTTGCACTCTAAATAATGTGTTGATTGAAAGTAACTTTCAATCAGTTGACTATGCCATATGATGAAGTCTTGTGGTATTCAAGTGATGTGTGGTGCTCAGGTCTGCTGTTTGCACTTGGATAATCTTTCTGAGAAATATGGATAAGAGCTTCGGCTGCTTCGCCATGAATCTCTTGAGCTGAGTTGTAGCTTCGGAATCTAAAGAGGCATTGAAGTTTGCACTCGATATAGCCCTTAATTATCTCTGTAGAGCAAATCTGCAAGTACCTCTTTTCCTCCCCCCCCCCCCATATTAGATATTCTAATCTCATGAACGTTGGGTTTTCTGATTGTTTGTAGATTTTTAGGATCTCACAGGCTGCTAGTACTTCCTCTTCAGCCTGCTCGGATGTGTGGTCCATTTTCATGTATAGCTTTTGTTGCTAACTACTCACTCTCAAACCTTTTCTATGATATTCAGGGAGGAATTCAAGGACGAGGAAATGCCCGATGTCAAGTCATTGGACATCAGAAACTTCTTATGAGATTGCAGCTTTGGTTCTGATCACCTGCAGAAAGACGGTGGTTGAAGAGTTGAAGCCTTTATTTTGCTGATAGGCGGGATTTATCTTCTTTTCGACCATTTTGTTTCAAATAAATTAAAATGTACACTGCCGGAAGTGCAATATTTGGCGGAATGAATATCAATGGAGTGTTTTTTGTCATGTTGTAGTACTTGCACAGTTGCACTTGCTCTCTCTGGGCTCGTCGAAGTCTCCGAACTTTTGATAATGAATCTAATAGCTTTTCCAATGGGTATTGGATATTACTGTCTCGTGTTGTCAAGGAACCTTGCATATGATTTCTTCTTTTGAAATGGTTGCTTCAGCGTATACAGACAAAAAACAATTGATGTTTCTCACGAGTCGTGAATTTAGTAGAGTCCGATGTTTCATCTAATGATACAGTGAATATTTTCGAAGAAAAAAACTGGAATGAGGTGAATTAGTTGTTATCGAGCTAGAGTATGCTTGAAAGTTCATCGAACAGTAGAGGTTGAGCCCTGATATGCACTGAAAGTGTGAAGGTGTTTCACCAAACTTTTATGTCCAAAGCTATAAGTATGTTTGAAGGATTTACTTTCTGCAACTTAATGAATGTCATAAGCTACAATACCCATAAAATACGGAATCAGAACTAAACGATGTTCAGTTGATCCCATAGAAATATAGAATATCATGGGTAAACACACTAGTACATGATATATTTCGAAGATTAGACAACTTTATCATACATCGCATTGCAACTTTGTGGGTCTTTACATTATACTATGCAGCAAAGGATTTCCCACAGCTACACGTTTTTGAGGCATTCGGGTTTTGGAATGAGAAGCCTCCACCAATAAGTGCGTCACTGTAATCTAGCTCCATCCCGTAGAGGAATAGGAGGCTCTTCGGATCACATACTGCAATTGAATGAAAAGCAAAAACAGGTTGTCAATTGAACAGGGGTAGCACTTCTATGATGAGAATTCAGAGAAGAAAAAATCAACAAGTGCAGCTCAGTAGACTATGAGAAGTTTTCCCCAAAAAGGGCACACACGAACTTGACAAATATACAAGCGTGATATATTACACAAGACATGATGCTCAGTATGAAGAGGTCAACTATGCATGATAAATTTATGGGTTCATGACAAGATCAAGCCATTGATGTCATCAAAGAATGAACATCAAATGAGTTCATCAACTCCACAGATGACTAATCGGGCCACAGCCTTCTAATATATTGAAAGGTGATGATCACAAACTACGGTGGGTACCGAGGGATCATTTGGGATTCACGGAAATCCCTTTGGTGCAAGCACGAGTTAATTAAAGGAGTTCACATTCTAAAATGTGTCTAGGACACAGAGTCAAGTGAAAGAATTTGACCTCAAATCAAGAAGAAAAAAACAAAGAAAGTAAAGAACCAATATCATTAGAAGCCAAGCGAAATGATTAGTTGAGTTGATTCGAGTACAAGAGTGACCACAATACCTCCAGACCAACAGCTAACATTGAATTATCCAATCTCTGACCTCACAGCTCTCATGAGTAATACAAAGTCCAAGACATGAGGGTTATAGAGAATGATAAATCCCTACATATCTGAGCAAAAAGAGGTATTTAAACCAAAATCACCCACATATGATGGCAGAGCAAAGCACGGCCAGGATGTGCGTGCAAAAACATACATAGGGTATGCATGGACTTGCCAGATATAGTGTGGTCATACAACCAACCTAATGGCTCTAAAATCTACGATACCTCCTAGGCTCCTACATTAAACTCTACATTGACCTTTGGAAGCTTTGAGCTTTATTAGTTCCATATGGGCATGATTGCATGAATGCATGAACCAAAATCAATGCTCAATTCATGCAACACAAAGCTGACTGCGCCAGTGTAACGCTTCTAAGAGTTAAGATGAGGTAAAATGTCGAGTTCCCTACCACTATGTTCAAAACACAGCGACACTGTTTCCAGATGAAAGACATTGAAAAAGTTGCGCCAAAGCAATTGGAACAAGTAGCTTTCACAATATAAGAACTCTACAGAACTGAGCCGTTTTCAAATTATTATATGAAAAATAAATGCAAGCATGTGATTTTCGCATTTTCTTAACGTTAGAAATGGAGGGGGGGGGGGATGAGACAAGTCAATACCCACCAATTGTAAATCCTTTGAGCTCGATCACAGAATCATCTGGCTTTGTATTGTCTCTGCTTTCAAAATCCATAATGTAGGACATACCAGAACATCCACCTTGTTTAACACCAACTCTTAAGCACACGTCCTCGCCTCGATCAGATCTGATCCTTGTCAAATGCTTCAAAGCATTGCCAGTAAGGGAAATCGCAGGTGCCAAGCCTCCAGCAGGCGTTGCTGAAACTTAACATAGCATAGCAAACGGTATATAATGAGCCACAGGAGAGGAAAATACTGATCCACAAATTCACTGATTTAGCAACAAATCGATAAACCATGATAGAACCATGATAGACAGCGCCATATCAATACGAAGAGGGGGATGTGTGGCAAAAAGAGAGCTTTCCACCTTAAGGAACTCGAGGAAACAATATCCATGATGTACTCATGTAACCCTATTACATGCCCTCAAAGTACTAACAAAATATTGAATCTACACCTCTCATACATAACATGAAGAGGAATGTAGACTACCCAAAACTTCCAGTCCAAGGGCATCTACATGGAGGTGAACAAGAAGTAAAAACCCATATACATAGTGTCGCACTGACTCGAAAGTCTACTCTTAAACTTTTAATTAAGCTGGTTCATAAAAACTCCAGAAATTCGTATAGAAAACCTTAAAACTGGAGATGATGGTGAAGTTGCCAGAGGGAGGTGTCTCCTAGCTGTCGGAATGTCTTGAAAAGGGGTATATGTTGGGCAGGTCCTACTTAAGGGATCAATAGAAAAGACAAACACGGTAAGAGGAGCTCCCCACAACTTCACTGATTTAACTTAAACCTTCTGGCTACAACTATCGACTTCACAGGCCACGGAACCAGCTAAGTGAACCAAGTCAGCTTGAAACTCTGAGATTCAAGAATATCTTCAATGAACTCGAACAAATCACTTGGCAATAAAAGGGATTGAACTCCCGCGCTCACTCAATGATATAATCTACTATCGACACACAAAGTTACGGCCTTTCTCAAATAATTCAATCCTTCCCTAACTCATATGTTATTCCAGCAAACACAACTACGGAGTATCTTTCCAATAGTGTTTTACCCCCATTTCCCGGCTCGTTAACGACTGTGGCCGGAAAACGAAACTGCAACTGTTATTAGAGTTACATAATGCAATAGAAGCTTCAGCAGCAAGCTTTTATTAAAATCAGATCATATCAACAACAAATCAATTATAAATTGGACTGAAACAAAGCATTTTGACTAGAACAACTACAAAATATACCAAACAAACCCCAAAATTATGACTACAAGTGAGAAAATTTACAAAACCCTAAACATATTAGCACCATATAATCATAAATTTTCAATCATAATACTAATCAAAACCCCAGAATTAATAGCAATAAACTAAACAAAACTAAAAACCCATCTCAAAAACAACCTCAAATTCAATTCAAAGATAAACCCAGATACAAAATCATCAAATAAATCAAAATTAAGCACATACTAATAAGAAATAAAACTGAATTAAACAAAAAAAAAAAAGAGGAGAGAGAATACCAGCAGTGGAAGATGATGATCGAATTGAGAGACGATTAAAACGATTATAATTAGATTGGAAGGAAATAGAGAAGGGTTTCCGATTAAATGGGAGTGAAGTAGATTGATTTTTTATGGGTAAGTTGCAAATTGGGGAAGAACATCCCAATCTTACAGAAGAAGCCATTTTTTTTGGTAATGTTCCAATTTTTTTGGACTTGTATTTTTATTTTGTTGAGTAGAAATGAAATTTGGGCCTCCTTTTTATTGTGTGAAGTAGGAAGAAAGTGGAGGGAAAATCACGGCCGTTAAAAATCTGGTAATGTAGTAGTCTAGATGTTAACTTGAAAACCGATCGGGATTTTGTAGAGTCGAATCTAATTATTCGTACATTTTATTTTATCTACTACTATGTATATCTATCAATACAATAATTCGGAATACAAGATGTTGGGATTCAAATCCTGGAATTGGTTAAGGTTTTGGCTTTCGGTTGTGAATTGTGATAGACATTTGCTAGACGTAGTTTTGTAGAGGTTTTCGTGGTAGTCGACATAAATTATAAGCTCGTCAGTAATTTGTCCATCTTGATACTCGTAGTATCCTTTAGGAGATCATAAAATACTCGTCAATAACTTGTCCATTTTAGTGTTGCTACTTTTACCAAGTATTTTTCAATGTATCTCGTAATATAGTCTCGCGTTCCGTGAAGAGTTGTGGCATTGAGGAATTTCCAAAAGGGCATTTATTTTGAGAATCAATCTAGTTTTATCTTTGTTCATTCTATTTGAAGAGACGGAATCGACTTTTGGTTTTTAATTGTTGAATCCTTTTTATTAATCAATTTGCGCTATTCCGAATTTGCATAAACATTAATGGAATCCATATTATCATGTATCAATCATGACCTATCCATAAAATAAATGTTAAGCTAATCTCAATTCTCAAGTAGTACAATAAGGCCCTGTGCGATTCAACTTATTCAACAATGTTTTCAAATCAGATCATATTTATTCAAATCAAATCAAATCAGATCAGTTTTATTCAAATCAAATCAAATCAGATCAGAACTATCCAAATAACAATCAATGAATCTAGTTTATTTCTAGTTATTAATTCGTCTAGTTGCAGTTAATTTATCAATTAATTCAGTTCAGATCAAATCAAATCAAGTTTATTCAAATCAAATCAAATCAGTTCAGTTCAAATCAAATCAAATCAAATCAGATCAGAAAAATGCAGTCCAATCGCACAGGGCCTAAGTCCTAAAGTTATTATATCTTTTCCAAGCGCTTCAAATAAAACATTACATAATACATCACAAGTTATAACCAACATCAAAATATGCTCGAATGTACAAATTTTCGATTCATCACACAATAACAATAACAACAACATTCAAAACTCTTTTTTTCTAATGTACTCAAGTTCTCAAGTCTTATTGTTAGAAAAGAGTATACATACGCGATTATAGTAATTTGTAACACAAGTATGTAGTTAAATACTACTAGTATCCATCCAAAATAATAAGGTCGGAGACCCTAATTCCCAACTTAATATTCAGCAAGCACATCCTCCACCTTGTGGCTCTACAATTTCTGAAAGAGATCCTGCCATACTTTCATAGTATCTGCAAAACCAATTACATCGGAAATAGTGAGATAGATAGTCCCTAGCGTAAATCGGCAATGTAATAGCTCGAGCGTGTCAATATACAAGTGTGGACTAGCTCATCATATAGGGCCCGTCGAGATGAAGAGATAATAGCTTTACTTAAACTAGATCTATTAAGTTTGCAATTTATCAACGCAATAATTCACCATTGTATACTTTGTATTCTTCATTAAATCTTTTAAAGTGATAATGCTAAGTTTTAATATGAGTGAGAAATTTAAGCAAAATGTAACCAATATAAAGAAATGGGGTTACGAACTTTATAAACTAAAGAGGTGTAGTGACTTACATGTCTTGAGCACGTCCATGGGAAAGTGCAACCTTTGCTATGTCAAGAAATGCTTCATCTACATTTTGATTTTCCTTTGCTGAAGTCTCAAAGTACGGGACTCCACCTACTGGTCCTTTTATCGTGTCGCACCACTCTTTCGCTTTCTTGCTAGCCACCTTGATTTCAAATTTATCCAAAAAAAATTAAAAAATCGAGGAATACTAGATCTCTTAGAGGCAAAAGAAAGAAAGAAGAAAGCCACAAAGGTAAGCTAATAAATAGAGCCTCACCACCCGTGTAGCTCCATTGTCTTGATCAATCTTATTCCCGATTATTACAAATGGAAATTTAGTTGGATCCGAGATATCGGTCTAATTCAAAATAAAAAATGAAATAAATAACATAGAGTTAGTTCATTTTCACACTAAAATCTTGTATTATCTCATGAAAATAATCAAGCACTAGTCTAATTTCCAACTATTGATTAATCAAATACTAATATGATCACAACCATATTATAAGAAGGGTGAAACAATAATGAATACACCAAAATCACGTATTCACGTGTTACATAAATGAAACGGATGCTATCCATGAATCAATCCAACGGTAAACTTTATAATGTACGACTTTTGGTTCCTATCGAAATGAAGTCTTAAAACCATTATCAATCCAGAGAGGCAGAGACCAATGATTACCAAGAACAGATATTTGATCTTGATTTGATTTCACTAATTTCACGTAAGTATGATATGTAATAGAATTTTAACATATACGGAGTAGACTGTTGGATATAAAGATTTTATTTGAAGCATAAAGTCGTTAAGGAATTAAACTAGACGAATTTGTACAAGTGAACCTGTTTAATAAACTCTTCGCGCCAATTTTGAAGGGAGTCGAACGACTTCTGCACATTGACATCATACACCAAGACACAAGAATCTGCTCCTCTGAAGAATGCTGGTCCTAAGCTCTGAAACCTCTCTTGTCCGGCCGTGTCCCAAATCTATACATGATTTATTTTCATCATTAATAAACATGTTATATCAATAATTTCGCATTTACTTGAGATGTTGCCGCCAATTTTAAGATACTACTTATAAGCCGTTAAGAATGCGTTATGTATGTATTTCAACTGTTGATTAATTTGAATGATTACTGTCCTGTGCACATTGACAATCAGCCTTAATTTTCTAGAAAGTAAGAGTTTTAACCTGAAGACTAACTAGCTTGCCATCGATTTGTATCGCCCTTGTAACAAAGTCAGCACCAATGGTTGGCTTGAACTGTTGATTGAACTTTTTATGCACGTATCTATTTCAATTTCAAAAAGTCAATTATTTAAAAACGTAAACACGTACGATATAGAAAAGACTAACAAGGTTACAATTCCATTAAACGATACAAACACAAAATATGTACCTATTGATTAGCGAGGTCTTGCCGACCCTGCAATAACAAAAAGCCACGACCCATTAAAAATTTAAAACCAACATATTGATCGTAAATTTAATTTACCATAACTAGGATGAAAACGAAGGAAAAATATAACATGCCCGCTTACCCTGAATCACCAAGGACTATAACCTTGAGCAATGCCCTCTGCAAATGGTGGTCGGAGTTCGTTGTCGTCGACATTGGATCAGTGAATTGAACAAGAATTTCTTGTGCAAATGTTAGTGAAAATATTTTTATGAGCTTTTTGACAAAAGAAGATGATATAGAGCTTGATATGTGATGTGGGTTTACTTGGGTTTTATGAATACAATTTGCTTTTAGGAGGTTGAAGAAAAGCAAATAAAATGAACTTTCATGTGATCACAATCAAATTAAGTCAAATAACAAAAAAGAACACCTAAGAAAAATGTTATAGTTGCAATTAATTAGACGACTATGGTTATGAGGGAAAAGAAAAAAGATGAATATGAAAATGCAAAATTTTGGGTGTTGATCGTGCTACCCTCACATTTTATTTGTTGATGAACACAAAATGTGGGAGCTTCTCATTTGTACATGACTTAGTATTAAGTACGACTCTTCAAAGTTCATATATACTAGAGCTTTCTAAAGTGTATTATTGGCAAAACTTCTATAGCTCTATTCAATTTCCAAATCTCTTGATTTCTTTCCTTTTGTAGTTTTAGAATAAGTTTGGATACTATGGAGTCCATTGTAGGAAAATAATCTTCAAGATAAGTGAGAGATCATGAAAAAAGAAAACCTATATGCTTCTATGAGGTGCTGGATATGCGTGTGTCAGTTAAATACATTTTTTTCTGTACATATGCTGAAAATAATACAATTGACGTAAATACGATGTACGCGCGCTTAAATTTAAATATATTTATTTATGCCCTATTTAAAATCTTACCGAGACTTCACTTTTTGACGGTATCGACTATACAAAATCGATCTTACTCCACACAAAGTACCACATTCTGTACTAAAGACTCCAATTTCGACTTCAATGCCGGGCTCTAAAACTAAAGGTTAGAACTCGTGATGTATGTCATCCCTTGCGGATCTATGAGATTTTTTGGAAAATTCGCTCAAAGTTTATTACACAAACATATCGACCAGTGCTACTTGTCTCGATATCGTAACACCGTCTTACCCAAATTTACGAGAAAAAGTGCGCGAGAAATGCACACCAAAGCGTTCCCTCCCTCTTCTAACATTTTTCTCCAATCTCTCGAGATCTGTTTCTTTCTGTTGCAAAGTTAAACTCATTCTTTAAACAAACTTGAACTAAAAACTAGATCACTTGAAATATAATTTGCGAAAATTTCATATCTAAATACCCTTTTGCGAGATCTCAACTGGGTATCCCTTAATTTCTGTTGATTTGATCTTCTGGGTAACTTTTAGTTGAACTCAGAATCTTGTTCTTTACGCAATAAAGGGCAAATTTCAGGTTCTGGGCATCGTATTAATGACGATTGTATTGGTACAATGTCACAATGTGTTTGAATGAGTTAAATTTGGTGCAAATTTGATGGAAAAATAAAGGGGTTTTATATTAAATTTTGATTTTTGGTGGGAAAAAGGAGGGAGATGATGTTTTGGAGGGAGCGTGAGAGAGAAGTTAAGGAGCAAAATGGCGGGCCTCTTTGTGGGCAAGTTCGAGTTCTTGTTGTTGGAGATTCAGGTTCTTGCTTTTTCCCCCCTTTTCATTAATTTTTGATTTTTTTTTCTAATTGATTTGGTCTTCATATAGTATAATGTTGATTACTGATTTACATATGTTTAGTTATTAGAATTGTGCTACACATTGTGTTGCTTAATGCTTACGATTGAGTTTAGCTGTTGTGGAGTACTTTGATGAGAGTAGGAAGAGTATAGGGTAAGGTGTGTGGTATACTCTACCTGATTTAATGTTTAGGAACACTCTGCTGGGTTTTTGGGAATACTGTTTATGTAGACGAATGCTCGCAGTTCGGATACCATACACCTGAGAGTATACTTTTAGCTGGTTTAATTTTTTGCTTAGGAATACTCTGCTGGGTTGGGGATAGTCTTAGGTAAACGAATCACGAATGTGCAGTTCCGATATCATACACCTGAGATTATACTTTACCTGGTTTAATGTTTTGCCTGGGAATACTCTGCTTGGATTTAGGGGTGCAGTAGACGACCAGTACTTGCTTGGTCGGGGAGTGTGAATCTATAGTGGATGCTCCGGGAAGACTAATACTTACCCCTTTGATGACATTTGCTAGGGAATATTCACGATCATAATTTCCTCTTATGGTTAAGATTGAGCTACGTGTGTGATGTCGGTAACTTTCAAAATGCTGTGCTTCTTTTTTTTTTGCCTTAAGATCTGATTGTAGGTCCCTTGTGTATCTGGTGAGTGGTGTAATCTTGTAAAGTTGCTAGATCGTCAAGGAATTCATTGTAATTGCTTGCTTCTATGTCAAATAGTGATTCTGTTTGCTCGAAGATCTGGATAACGTGTGTGATGCTTGATTTCATATCTTGTATGATTCATGACTGCATGAGCAAACGTATAGGCATTTTATACAAAGGCCTTCATTGTAGCTCTAGTTTAGGTTGTGGTATACTATTGTGGAAGTTGTAATATTTCACACCGGTTAGAATTCTTTCTTCTGCTACAGGTGTTGGAAAGTCATCCCTTGTACAATTAATGATCAATGGTTCTTCGAATACTCGGCCTTCTCAAACAATTGGATGTTCCGTTGAAGTGAAGGTTAACTTTCTGTGCTTCTATTATTTTATTTAATAAACAACGATATTGTAAGATATTTAACGATTATTAATTAGTTTCTTACCTTCCTTCAGCACATTACTTATGGAAGTCCCAGTAGTTCCTCCAATAGCCTTAAAGGTGACGGCGAAAGAGATTTTTTTGTTGAACTGTGGGATATCTCAGGACATGAACGTTACAAAGACTGTCGATCTTTGTTCTATACACAAATTAACGGTTAGTTGCCAACTCCTGTTTATATATACCTATTTAATATTTAGAAAGCCAGGTCTTTTCAGACTCTTACTACCTTTTCCTTCCTCTAGTGTCAGTTCTCAGAAACTTCTCTGCAATATCGTCTGCTTAAGGTTAGGGCTGCGAAAATCTAGATTTTAGACCACCATAAAAAGTGATTGGGATGTTTTACTATCTCCGATGCTCTGCTTTTGGCATTTAATTTCCAAAACTGGTAGTATTGTTGGTATTGGAAGCTCTGACTCTAAAAATATTTTTATGAGCAGGCGTCATTTTTGTTTACGATCTTTCACAACGAAGAACGAAAACTAGCTTGCATAAATGGGCTGCAGATATTGCAGCAACTGGGACTTTCTCTGCTCCGATGTCATCTGGAGGCCCTGGTGGTCTCCCTGTCCCATACATTGTGATCAGTAATAAAGCAGATATTGCAGCTAAAGAAGGTCCTCTAGGAAGCAGTGGTAATCTTGTGGATGTTGCTCGACAGTGGGTTGAAAAGCAGGGGCTTCTTCCTTCAAGTGAGGAACTGCCACTGACTGAGAGCTTTCCTGGCAATGGAGCATTGTTGGCCGTAAGATTTCAATTCAGTTACACATTTAATTTTGTCCCGATCAGCTGCTACACCTTGTGTTTACGACCCACGAATATAAAATTCAAACAATGGCGTTGTAGGAACTGGGAATATTGAAAGTGAAATGTTGCTTCCAATGGGCAATAGGGGGGGGGGTGATGGGTGTACAGGCTGAAAACATTGAGACATGAGATGCTGTAAAACCCAATATATGTCCCAAATCGGCCAAAAACACACGATTAATTTAACATGTGAGGGAAGATAGATGAGCTTAAAAAGAACCCTAAACTGGGGAATCGGGCTCTCTAGTTTACCAAGGTACCTACCAGAGTTTTGAAGGTAGTGTTTTAGAAATAATTAGACACTTTGAAAAAATTGACCAAAATAACCAAAATTGGAAGAAACGGAAGGCTATAATCCACAGCTTTTGGTGCAAAATGGCACCTGACCCAAAACGGCTAAATTTTTGTGGCATCCCTTAGGGGTAATATTCATTGTTTTTACAAAGTATTAGAGCGTCATAAACCTATGGTAGGTTCTCCAAATCTCTACAAAAATGCACTATAGGCTCAAGTGACATGTGCAGGAAGGGCTTAATGAACTACCCAAACAGGGCACCCGTGCTCATATAAAAAAAAGGGAGCTTGTAGGTTGTCAATGGTAATGTTTTGAGAGCATTTCGCTACTTTTAAAACGTTGGCCAATATTGGCCGAAACCGAAGTATATAATCCATGGTTGTTCGCCGAAAATGGCATCGTGGCAAAAATGGCTCTAAATTTTCTCAGAGCTTCTAAGAGTTATATTATGTTTTGTGGCAAAAGATTAGAGGTAAAAACCAATGTTATGTTCTCTAAATCATCTAAAAACATCGACAGCCTTAAGAGGTAAGGGAAGATAAATGAGCTTAGGACGACCCCCAAGCCGAGGCCCCTCTCTTTTTCATCTAAGGTACCCATCATGGTGTCCAAGCTAGTGTTTTAGGAACAATGAGATACTTTGAAAACAATGGCCAAATTAATAAAAAATTGTCGAAACCTAAGGCTATAATTCACGAATTTTTGTGAAAAATGGTGTCGGAAGAGAAACAACTCTAATTTTTGTCGCAACCCCAAGGAGTAATATTATGAGTTTTAGCAAAATATTGAGCCGGAAACCTATGGTAAATTCTCAAAATTGGCAAAAAACGCACTTTAGCCTCATGGAGTGACGTGTGTAGAATTGTCTTAAAGAACTACCCAAGCAAGAGAACCGGCCTTCATTTCAACAAGGCCACTCCAAGACTGTACATAGTGAAGTTTTGATATGTACAGTCTTGAGAACATTTGGCTACTTTCTATACAGTGATTACTCAAGTAGCGGTTACCCTCGGTGTCTTTTTAGGAACTTCTTACTGAGGGTGTGTTTGGCCAAGCTCCTGAAGTGTTTCTGGACTGTTTCTGGGTCCTGGAAACTGGCCAAACACACAAAACTGGGAAACTGTTTCTGAATTCTGAGAATCACTTCTAGTGTAAATTTGTGCCTCAGAAGTAGAAGCTCCAATTTGGAGCTCCTCCTCCAGAAACTGTTTCTCAGAAACTGTTTCTGGGAAGTAGTTCTGGAGAAGTTGGAGCTTGGCCAAACAGGCCCTGAATAAGGGCATAAACACACAACTCTAAAAGAGTCTTTGATATTCTTATGGCTTCTTTTACATTGATCAGTTTTTGAAGTATGTTTTTACAACTGTACAGGCTGCCAAAGAAGCAAGATATGACAAAGAAGCTGTGGCAAAGTTCTTTCGCCTGGTGCGTATGTGTGGTTTTTGAATATATATTCTTCAGGTTTTCAGGGTATCTTTACCCCTCCACTCCCGCCTTTGTCTGGGACCGTCCTGCTTACAACATGTCAACTTAATTTTCAGTTGATCAGGAGAAGATATTTCTCTGATGAGTTACCAGTACCACCGTCAAACCCATGGACTGTTTCACCGATCCAAAGAAAGTTCCCATCATCAGACGAAATAACAATTTGCGAAGATCAATCTGGGAACCATTCAAGGTAATGTAAACCTATTAGCATCGGGTGACATCTCCTTTTATCCATTCTGCAAACGTGAACTTGTTTACTTCTCTTCTTCGATCTATCAATGTAGAGAGGCGTATGTTTTGTGTAGATTTGTCATTTGTTTACTAAAACTGAAGTCACTTTTTTCATGCCCCAGCTATTAGTATATTACTAACTTGGAACCCCAAGACTTCATCAAATAAAGCAACTTCTTGCAATCAAGAAACAAATTTGATGTTATTCTTTTCGAAATGTTCTTGTAGCTGCTATTTCATGGGATCCATTCTGTCATCTGCCTTATAAGGCGATTTGGTCTAAACCTTTGTTTTATATCTAAGGACTAGAATTGGAATCTCAGGAAAAAGAAGATAGTCTTCTATCTGAGCATGAGTAATTGATGATTGTCTCTAAGAACCAAAATCGTTTGGTGGCACCGCCACTCGCTACAGCCTGTTGGATTCATAGCCTTCATAGTTATTAACTTACTATTGAAGCCATAGGCCGTGGGTACGATTGCTGGTAATGTAATAGCAGGTTGGGGGCTACTGGCCAGTAATTAACGTCTCCTAAATTTTATGTATATGTGGTCAGTCAGTCAGATATTACAGGTCTAGGGCTTAAGTTTTTAACTGTTAGGTACATACTGAGAATTCTCTTTTACGGGTATTCTGTATGGCTTTAGTTTAGAAAGATAATGGTTATCAAATCATATGGGTGCAAGACAGCAAGAATGATGAACTCAGGAAAATGAAAACCTCGACTTCTTTGGCTTGTGTTCTCTTCGTTCTACTCTATTCGATTTTACTGTTTATGGAAGTAGAATTTACCATGTGGATTTCCACGAGCTTCAATGTGACTTCCCATTGTTTGATGCAGCTTAAGCGGGGACCCTTACAAGTACAATGTGCTCCCTCCCTTGCCGGCTCAACATAATCTCACACCACCTCCCACGCTATATCCCCAGCGACCAGTGTTGACCCCTGAAGCCAACAACATTCCTCGGTATAGCCTTGCCAGCGCTGCTGAACTCAGTTATACCAGACCAAAACGTACAGATATAAACGTTTGAATTTAGAAGAGCAGATCTTTATAGAATGGAAGCTTGGTAACCATAATTTTTTTTACACATTTTTTTATTCATATTCTCCTGAAAGAAGTCATTGCAATGATCAGACCAAAACGTACAGATATTTCTTCATCTTTACACATTTTTTTGTCCAGAAAGAAGTCATTGCAATGATCAGATGTATTTACTCATATTCTCCTGAATTTCGAATTGGGTATTGTAAATCAAGATCGAATCTCCGGACATCTAAAAGATTGCCCTACATTATCGAGGAGTAAAATCTGTAGCTCAAATGTAAATTTCAAACTCGGGATAGAGAAGACAACTTAAATTCAAGTCGTTTCTTTACCTGAAACAAAATTACCTCCAGCAAATTCTACTGTGAGATCGTCTCATCATATGATACCAATTAATCCGTTACTTTTGATAAATTAGCATGTACTTTTAAATATGTTGGCTTTGAAAATGTGTGAGAGGTCTCATCGTATGAGACCGTCTAACGGTAGAATTTGAGAATTACCTCAAGGATTATAATCCTAAAACGGGATCTTCCAAAGTTAACACTCGATGATATAACTACACGAACCGAATACATGATTTCCGAACCTTGATGCTGATAATATTTGTTTTTCCCTTTCAAAGTTGATTGTACATGCTTAATTAATCGAAATTAGTTTCACCTCGATGACGCTCCGACATTATCTTACCCTAACCAACTCAAAATGAGTACTCCGTACTTGGGTTATGTAAATGTTTCGGCCCAAAAAGTAGTACTCCGTACTATTAATCTATTACTCCCAAGAAAAAAAAAAAGCCCGAGAAAGAAGCTTTTATTCCAGGGAGGTTCAATCTTCTGTCTCAAAATTCTGCCGTTTTTCCTTCATCTTCAAGCTTCTTTTTCCCAGGTTAGTCCAACTTCCTACTTCTTATCAGTACTTATATTATATTCACATATACATATATATTTTTTAATTTTTCTTAGTGGGTATATTTGCAAAATTTCTGCTTTAGGTTAAAAATTCAATTGGGTTTGCTTCAAATTGAATTTATCAGATGCCTTTATTTTCAAAATGTGAATTTTGGGTTATTTTTTTTTGTTGATTAACTTATCTAATTAATGCCCATCTACCATAAAATGGAACTAACATTTGTTGATAGAAAAAAGTTGAGTGCTTGTATATTTCTGCACACTTTGCTCAATTTTTTTTTTTGATTTTGATTTTGATTTTAAATTTCTGAGGTGGGTTTAGTTGTTGTGGCATTAATCGGCACTGCTGAATGATGAAGCTAGGTTTTGCAGAATTGCAGGAATTTTGTATGTGTTTTGTTCTTGTCATGTGGATGTGAAGCTAATGCAGGTCAAGTAAATCCCTTTATGCTGGAAATTTGGGAAATTTTTAGATAAAACTATTGGAATTATGCTAATTTAGATGTCGTTACGTCAGGGAGTAAGTTTTGTTAGCTGGTACGGTCTTCGTGGCATGTATCGACCCAGACTGGGGTTTGATTCCCGTCTGCAGTACTTCCCTTTGTCATAGATGGCTTTTCAGCTTGTGTAGTTGCTCCAAAGAAGTCTAGGAATTAGGTTTTGGATGCTGGATGGTGGTTTAAGATGTCGAATTCTTTCTATAATGGTGGTGTTATGAGCAAGTCTTGAAATTGGCATAGGTTTTGAAGTTTCTTCCTTTACCATTACTTCGGGCTTCCTTACATTGCTAAAGGCCAAGTATGATTGAAATTATGAGCATTTGTCTAGACATGGTCAAACCCTTAAAAGTTCCGAGCTTGGGTTGTGGAACAAGGAAAGAAGGAATTGGAATTTGGGAACAGGAACAAGCAGACCGAAGGGAAACTTCTTTTGGTTTTGAGTTTGATTAGATCAACATTTAGTCTCAAAGGAACTTTTATGGAAAAAGCATTTAGCTCAACATCAACATTACCCTAATGTCTCAAAGCTTCTCGCTTATGGCGGAGGTAGGGGGGAGGGGGTATAGTTTGTAGCCTTACTGCTATGTTGAATTATAGAGAGGTGTTTTTTTTATAACCCATAATCAAAATTGTGTCGAGTAATGCATCGACCTAACGATACTTCAAATTATAAGAAGCACTTGCAATTTGGTGAGCCATTTGGTTTATTCCATGATAAACCAATTTGAAAGGATAGTAAGTCTTTGGCGCCATTAGAAGTTGTGATGGCCCTCATTAGTCATTACTTGCATATTCCCAGCAAGATTAAAGACCTTTTTTTTTGTCCTTGTATTGCATTATAGAGGTAAAGTAAAAAGTGAGACTTTTTGATCCTTGCTGATCGTTTTCTAGAGAGGGTGGGGGTGGGGGTTGTCCTGGGAGATAACAGTTCTGCACAATAAGAGATTTGTATTTTGAAGTCACTATCTGGTTGTGAATTATAGATATTGATTGTTGGCTACTTCACATCTATCATGCATATAGGTGACCTTTGTAAAGCTGAACCCAAGGACTTGAAACAGAAGCATTAAAATAGTTCCGTACTTCCGTAAATTTGCGGAGTTAGGAGGTACTTTCGTCCATATGTATATCCACAGCCAAATAGTTTATATTGCAAACTCTACTAACAGACTCCTAGAACTAGAATTCCTGGCTTCAATGGGTGGGTTGCATGTGAAAGTGTTATTGTACAACTTCTGCCACCTAAATGTTTGATCAACTAGTGTATATTTGTTTGTTTTTAATTTTTACTAGTTTTCTCGAATTTTATGTAGTGTGAACCTCAGGCTCGACAACCGCGTACCTATGGTGGAAGTATGGTGGTCTCTGTTGGGGGCTGCTATTCCAGCAATTGTGGCAGGGCAGGGCTGGAGGATCAAGAGGAGGCGGGATGAGGAGCAGAGAATAAAGAGTGCTAGGGGAAGGGAGAAGACTTCTGATGACATATTTGTTTGTGAAAGAGTTTGCACCTCCAAGCGCATGTTGAAAAAGGTTGGTGCTTTCTCAAAGGATCCAATTCCTGATACCTGTGTCACTGTCTGTGGAGTCTCAGAACTTGATGCATGCTCTGATGCCTGTGCGCGTACTGTATGTGTTAATCAGCATCATGTTCCAAACTGGAATGATGTTTGCCTTCGAAGATGTCAAAGTGAATGTCTCAAGCTGTCTGCATCTCGTTCTTCTTAGGACATAGGAACTCTGGGTTATGTGATTCTGGTTGTTAACTGCGCATATGAACAGATGTAGGAGCTGCTGTCAATATTTTGACCAATCCATTATTCAGGTTGGTGGTCTGGGAAACTAGTGTCTTTTTGTTGCCCTGCTGTATGTTTGTCGACATTGTTATAATGTAGATCATTGGTCTTGGCTCGTTACTTTCATCCATGTCTTCTACATTTGCTTTTCGTGAATCAACTTTTTAGTTCCTCTTTAGAATCGACTCTGAACAAACCCCTTATTCAAATGTTGAATGATCTGAGGATAGGATTTTGAAAACTTGAAAAATCCGTAGAGTGCATCATGAATTAAAAGATCTAAATTTTATACATTCTGAAGTATAGAAGAGAAAGAATAATTCCATCTAACTTCATAATATTATGATCTAGAGTTCCTCTGCATGTCTTTTGGACATTTTGTGTTCCACTTTATCCTTTGCCTTATGCATTGCTTCCCCCATCAGCTTAGCAGCTGATTGAGCTGTTTCTTCCATTGTCATTTCGCCTTCCTCCACGCTCTTCTCTACCGCCATTTTCATCCGTTCCTTCACTTTTTCCTTTGTGCTTGAACCTCCACCTTGGACATCATGGCCTGTAATGCTCTCTTCCGGGTTCCTGAAACTAATAAACAAACAGGTAAAGCAGGTAAAAACTCTCATGAAGAAATTCTCGGCTTTTAACGTTATTCTAGATTTGGATGACAATGAATGGATGAATATATATATCTTTGAGGATGTGAAAACTTACTCCAAGTTAGGAGGGTACAATGTCATTTGTGCTGCATGAAGAATGGATTTAATCTTAGACCAAGAACTAGAAAGGGATGTCGCGACATGATTTTCGTCCTTATTTCCTTCATGATCTACAGATTTTGAGAGAATTGTAGGAGAAAGTATTAAGAAGAAAGTAAGAGATAATCTAACAGCTTCATAGTTTCCCATGATTTTCGATATGATTTGTTTTTGAAGGAGAAAGCCATGTTTTTTGTTGATTATTGTGCGTACGTGGTATCTTTACCATAGATAGAAGTAGGTTGTTCTATTCATGTTTCTTCCAATGATTCTTTTGGATCACATTTCTGTCTATATCTTATTCCTTGAATCAAATTGCATTTTTTGTGTACCTGCATCAGTTTTACTTCTTGTTGTAATTTGTAATTCTACACAAAAAGATACACCTGCGTTTTTTTTTTAGATTCTTTACGTTTCGTTTGATATGTAAAGAACCTAATGAAACGGAGGGAGTACTTTTAAAGGATGTTGGTAGTCGTTTGGGATTGTTCTTCCAAACTTGTGGAGTTGTCGGTGAGAACTCATATCTTGTGTGAGAAGAATTGTCTATGTTAAGGTATAAAGCCATTGTTGGATCCTAAATCATCACCGTAAACTTTTCGTTGAGTTGGTTTTTTCACAGTCCATTTGTCCCACAAGTTTCGTAATGGGGTGCGAAATATTAAGACTAGGGCAGTGGTTCCCCACGCCGTCTCTTCCCTCATATCACTTTTGTCACTCCTTGCTGCCAGTTGACATCATCTCTCCTTCACATCATACACTGCTCTTTCCGCGCCCAAACCCTGCCCCGTTACCAACACCAGAAAAGTCAGGTAGGATTGGTCGGAGAAGGATTGGACATTTCCATTGATCCGTTCCCACACCGCCTCACTCGCGCCCCCCCCCGGCAGAAAAGTAAACTTTTTATGGGATTGTTTTCCCAGATTTCGGTGTTTTGAAAGTCCCGAATTCTACCCGATCAGGCCGCTATCAAACTCGAGTATCCTGCCTGATCAGGCCTCTAACTGTATCAAAATTGCAAAAAAAGCTAGTCCACTTTGATTAAGAATATAATCACTGGCAACTTCTGTTGAATTCATTTCTTAGACGTTTAATCAGACAACTGAGTATAAAATTTCTTCTTTCTAGAGCCTTTGAGAGTAAAGTTTTTCTTAAATTAGCATTATTTATTACGTCTAAGCCTAAAAAATTGATTGAATTAAGGAAATATCATTACCGTATGATATCTGCCTGCATGAATCACGTATGTATGATTGTATATATACATGAAATGTGATGGGCAAAAAGTTGCGTATTTGAGAATCACAAGTTGGTATAGGCGTATTGCCATATATACAAATAGCCTTACTCAACCGGAAACCAAACGAAATTGGCCCACCGCTGTCTAATACATCGGTCGGATCGGGTCAGGTTCGATAACTTGAGGATCAAATTGATTTACAAGTCAATTCGAATGCTCGACTATATTGTAGCTGGTCATTTAGGTCTCAAAATTGAAACTCTAGCTAGTACTTTACCCATCACTTTTAGGTCGGTATGGGTCGAGTTTTCAAGTCGTTTTTCTCTTCTAAGGTCTTGTCGACTTGTCGTTTCTCTCGTTTGTGTATAGCAATAATGCAAAATCAAGAAATTTATACGAACAAGAGGAAAGAGTACATATACACCAAAGTAGAAATGAGCTGATCACTTTGTCACGCACATGAGAATTTAACCGTTGCAAACATGATTTGTTTGGCATTTATAGAGGACGGTCGATCAAGGCTAAGATCATAGCCACATCTTTAGCAACGTAGGGTCTTCTTTAACTAACTATGGTCCTTATTAATGTTTTATGTTGCGAAGAATTGATAGTTATTAGAGGCCTTATTACGCAGATCGTATTATTGCGAGTTGCGAGTTTGCGACCCCAAAATGGACCACGCCGTGTAGTCGTGTTTGGCGCACTTCTTCTTCCTTTCAAGTTTTGGTTCATGCATGTACTGCTATGGACGTGAACGTGTTGTATTCCTTTCCCGCTAAGGCCCCGTTTGATATGATTACATCTTTTTATTCTGATCTGATCTGATTTGAATGTTAGTGATCTGATTTGAATGTTACTGATCTGATTTGAATGATTCTGAACTGATCTGATCTGATCTGAATTTATCGAAAATTTGATTGAATTTCAACGAATTAGTATCAATTATTGACCAAATTCATTGGTTGTTATTTGAACAATTCTAATCTTATATGATCTGATTTGAATGATTCTACTGATCTAATATAATCTGATTTGAATGATTCTACTCTGATCTGAATACTACTTTTATTAAATTCTATCAAACATGACCAAAATATGTCTTTAACTTTTCCCGAATTTGAGTTGAGTAGAAAAGTGGTAAAAGAGGCCGCTTTCAAATTTCAAAAGAGTTGTGTTCTCAAGGTCTCGAACTCTATGTTTCTAATTACGTTGAAACATAACTTATCGTCAATGCCCATGGATAACATTTCCATTGGTATTCTTAGTCACATTTGTAGATTCCCTCTCTGTGTACTTGATTCTTTGTACTTTTCCGATTTTTTTAATTAATTTTTTTTTTCTTTTTTTCTGATTTCAATGAACAAAGATCTGCCATTTGTTTATTTTTTTTTATTTAGGTATTTATATCGGGGAATGACGTAGCACAATGCTTACGGAGTATATGAGATTTAAATTATGTTCAAAGTTTTGAAGCTAGCTAGTTGATCAACGCTATTCAGTCGATCACATTGTCAAATGAAGATGTTTTGGGTTGTAATTGCATAGTAATTAATTCCATAACTAAAATTCGGTATTTTCGGGTATGAGGATAATGTATGAGCTCATTAATTAAGAGCTATGCTAGCTTAGCATTGCATCAGACGTAATAAATATGATCTCTGATTTTCCCGTGTTTTAAATAAAGGGTCGATCAGTGACCAGCCATAACATAGTTTACATCCGCCCCTACATCCTTACTCACATGCTAGCTCATGGGTGATTTCGACCCTACATATATAGTTGTTTGTCGAGCAATAATAATATAAATACAGGAACAAAATACCTTTTACATACAAAATTTGTACGTACATTAAAAGTAGCTCACAATTTCATATAGCTATGGAGTTCCTTAATCTCTTCGTAGCATTCATATGTATTCTTCTTCTTTGTTACACTTTCCGCAATAAAAATGGTCTGCCCACAAATTGGCCATTTGTGGGCATGTTACTCCCCCTTCTAAAAAATGTTCACCGAATTAACGACTTTTGTGTCGAGCTATTAGAGTCATCGGACCTAAATTTTGTGTTGAAAGGTCCTTGGTGCTCAAGCATGGAGTTACTCATCACGGCTGATCCTATGAACATACACCATATCATGAGCAAGAACTTCGGTAATTACCCGAAAGGCGCGAAATTTAACGAGATTTTCGATGTCCTAGGAGACGGTATCTTCAACGCTGATGCCGATTTGTGGAAGTACCACAGAAGAATGGCACAAACATTTGTAGGGCATCCTCAATTTCACCAATTTTTGATTCAGAGGATTTGCGTCAAGGTGAAGGAAGGCCTAATTCCTGTCCTTGACCGTGCTTCGGAGCAAGGGTTAGTTCTCGATTTACAAGATTTGTTCGAAAGGTTTACGTTTGATAATATATGTGCTCTTACGATGGGTTACGAGTTAGGGTCACTATGTGTCGATTTGCCTAGTGTTCCCTTCTCGAAGGCGTTAGATGACCTCGAGGAGGTAATACTGTATAGGCATGTTATACCCATTAGCATTTGGAAGTTTATAAGGTGGCTTGGTGTGGGAAAGGAAAAGACCTTCAAAACTGCTTGGGAGACACTTGATAAGTTCATTTATAAGTGTATAGGCGAGAAGAACAACGAAGAATTGAATCGATTTGGATCAATCAACTCGAAAAATGAACAAAATTTCGACCAAGGTGTCGATCTTTTGACATTGTACAAGGATAAAGATGACAAGTTCTTAAGAGACACTATACTCAATTTTTTCATAGCAGGACGGGACACTACTAGTACAGCATTGTCGTGGTTCTTCTATCTCCTCTCCCAAAACCCGAAAATTCTATCCAAAATTCGAGAAGAACTCGATTCAATAACAAAATTCTACTCAAAAGACGTTGATTATGATGGGAAATTGTATGTTTTCACTAGGAACTTCAAGGAATTAAGTGATAAGCTAGTTTATCTCCACGGTGCATTATGTGAGGCCTTGAGATTGTACCCTCCCGTAGTGTTCCAAGCCAAGAGTCCAATTGAGCCAGACGTGCTGCCAAGTGGGCACCTAGTGAAGCCTCATATGCAGATCATCTTCAGCCTTTACGCAATGGCGAGGATGAAATCGATTTGGGGGGACGACTGCCACGAGTTTAAGCCGGAGAGGTGGATATCACCCCAAGGGAAGGTTAGGCATGAGCCATCTTACAAGTTCTTGGCCTTTAACGCTGGGCCGAGAACTTGTGTAGGAAAAGACATGGCCTTCACCCAAATGAAGGCCGTGGCCGCGACCATAATTCAGAATTACGAGTTCCATGCTGTCGAGGGACAATCTATTGTACCTGATGCCTCTATAATTCTTCGTATGAAGTATGGTTTTAAGGTCAAAGTATTGAAATCTCAATAAGAGTGTTGTGCATTTTCTAATCAAAATTTGATGAGGATGTATAAATGTCATTAATTATCAATTGTAATACGGAGTAATGTTTATGGTATTACGTAAAACGATCCACGTGTGAATACTGAATATCTACATTCGGAAATTTCATGCCTTTCTTCTAATTACCAATTTGATTCTTTGAGAATCTTTCAAAGGCAGATTTTTTTGGTTTTCTTAAGATACCATACATAAGATACCAAGCGAAGTCAAAGACATGACATTGCAACAAAACTACTTACGTACGTAAACAAAATACAAAACATATACACACCGATTAATACACTTGAAAACCGAACGGAAGCTTAAATTACAAGCTAAGAGTGCATACGCACACATACAGATAAGACGGAAAAAGAAACGTCAAAGACACACCCAAACAAACTACTAACAACTATGAACTATGTCTATCACAATTCACAAGACCGTACACAGAGAAAAATATCGCCAAACACAGCCCATGATAATTGGTTTATTTTGTAATCTTGTGTACAGTTTCATATATAATGGTACATTGCGACTGCGACCTTAATTTCTACGTCATGCATGGATCCATTATACGTATGCATGGCTTAATTAATGAGTAGCGTTCAGCTAGCTAGAGTACATACGTAGGCAGTTTAATTCCCTTTCTCGCTGGGAAGTGGAGCTTTAACTTCACGTCACAAAAAGTACTCCACGTATTACTCGACGATCAATTGAGCTTTCTGAATCACACACAACTACACAAGAAAGGATTTTAGTGTATATTGGATGTATATGTGTTGATAGCTTCACAGAAACAGACATTTCGATGAATTATGTTTGAATAAAACAAAGAAATACGTAAATAATTCAGAATGGGACAATAATCTTATTATGACATTGATTAGGAAAATGACCTATGTACATGTGTATGTACTTCCCGGAGCGGAACCAGGCGGCATCCTTCGAAAAGTAAGAATGAAATGTCAATTTAGTATAGTTGAACCAGAATGTATAAGTGTATAACCTGCATTGCCTCAAGTAAAGTTTAATTTATTACACTGATAGATGCATAGACATGTATGTACTCTTAATTTGTGAATGAATTTTGCATGCAAGGATATGAGTGTTTGCATGTACTTTTTTTCCCATGTATCCTAACTCATTCCAAACAGGGGAGAAATTACAAATTCCGGCCACTAAATTCAGTGGCGAATCTAGCCCCACAAACTTGGGGTAGCCTTCTTAGTACAAATTAATTTTTTTAAATTTTTTTCCGATTTTTTAGGCAATATTTTGACGTTTTCGGGGAATTTGGGGTAGTCGATGCACCCCAGGCTACCCCCTAGATTCGCCCATGACTAAATTGGTAGAACTTTATTTATAAAACTTAGGAGGAGCCAAGTAATTCAATAATTTACCGATTTTAGCTTAGCCACCTTTTTTTAATACTAAATCCAAATCAATTCAAACGTTAGCAGTCCCAAATCGGAGAACTATTTATTGTCATATTATTGCTTCTTACATCAAAATATCATCCCAACATTATTGTTCAACATTGCGTGCCTCCATAGAAGAACTAGTATTAATAGGATTGAATGATCTTGGAATGAATCATGATATTAAAAATAAAGTAATCACATGACCAAAAAAAATTCATGATTGATAAATTTCCTCTTAGCAGCGACTTTGCTAGTGTGTCGCACGATTGAGTTTGGTAATACATCCTCTCTAATCTCATTTAATCATTATATGCTTATCTCTTATCATGCAACTTCTCAACCATATATGCACGGACCATTACTAGCTAGACGTATGTCTTGATCAATATACTCAATGTGATTGCTTCATCGAATAGAACTTATGCTTATGTGGGAAAATTAATTATGGCCCTCCCTAAATAAACCAATATAATTAGTTACAATCCTAACAATGGATAATATAATGTTCCTAATTCGAGAAATAATGAGATTTTCATCCAATCAGATTGTTGCATGTACACTAGACTCACGTAAGTATTGTGACACTTTCATAATCTTGCGGATGAATACGATTCTATATATAAATAGGGGGCCTATTGGCCAATTCATGAATAAAGAATCGATCATACACAACACAAACCAAAACTAGACCATTATACCCTCAACTCCTCACTACTCAAACTTTACTATCTTATCCCAAAAAATGGAGAATTTTATTGAAATAAGCTTCACATTTCTACTATCACTCGTTTTCTTATACTACTACTTCCATGAAAAAAATGGAGTCCCTTCAAATTGGCCTCTAATCGGAATGTTGCCGGCGCTCCTCTTGAACGTACATCGAATTAACGACTATTTCACGGAAGTTATGTCGAAAGCTCAATCGAGTTTTGTGTTCAAGGGTCCATGGTTCACCAACATGGACATACTAGCCACGGCCGACCCGGCTAATGTTCACCATGTCATGAGCAAGAACTTCGGTAATTATCCAAAGGGTACCAAGTTTAATGACATTTTTGACGTCCTAGGAGATGGAATTTTCAATGCCGACTCTCCTATTTGGGAATTTCATCGAAAAATGGCGCAATCTTTCCTCGGTCACCCGAAATTTCATCAATTTTTAGTGAACAAAGTTGTGGAAAAATTGGAGAGTGGACTAATACCAGTCCTTGATCATGTTTGTGACAAAAATAGCGAAGTTGATTTACAAGATTTGTTTGGAAGGTTCACATTCGACACGATTTGCACCATCATCATGGATTTCGATCCTAAATCGCTTTCGATTGATTTGCCTAGCGTTCCTCCATCGAAGGCTTTGGATGATATCGAAGAGGTAATCTTGTATCGCCATGCATTACCATTATGTGTATGGAAATTCCAAAGATGGTTGAATATAGGTCATGAAAAGATTCATAAACAAGCTTGGAAAATCCTTGATGATTTCATATACAACTGCATTAGTATTAAGAGATCAAAATTAGAGAAGAGTAAGAATGACGATTCACGTATGGCAAAAATCGATGAAATTGGGACCGATTTGTTAACATTATACATTGAAGAAAATGAGACTAATAAAAAGAGAGATGATAAATTCTTAAGAGACACAATCTTAAACTTCTTCATAGCAGGAAGAGATACTACTAGTGCTGCATTATCTTGGTTCTTTTATCTCCTCTCGAAAAACCAACAAGTCGAATCAAAGATTCGAGTAGAACTCGAGGAAATGATGCAAATTGAAGAAATCAACGATTTGTCGAAAAATTCGAGAGAATTATGCAACAAATTAGTCTATCTCCATGCTGTGTTGTGTGAAGCTCTAAGATTGTACCCTCCGGTGGTGTTCGAGGCCAAGAGTCCTGCTAAGCCGGACGTGCTCCCTAGTGGACACGAAGTGACGCCTAGTACGCAAATAATCTTCAACATGTACGCAATGGCGAGAATGAAGTCGATTTGGGGGGACGATTGTTGCGATTTTAAGCCGGAGAGATGGATTACAAGCCAAGGGAAACTTAAGCATGAGCCTTCGTACAAGTTCTTAGCGTTTAATGCAGGGCCGAGGACTTGTGTAGGGAAAGACATGGCGTTTACGCAAATGAAGATTGTTGCGGCAACTGTGATTAAAAACTATCATATTCAGGCTGTGGAAGGGTGGCCTATTGTTCCTAATGTATCCATCATTCTTCATATGAAGCATGGGTTTAAGGTTAAGGTTGTTCGTCTGAAGAAATGGTGATCAAATGTGATGTATAATCCTAAATTTAGTTCGTTCTATAAATAATTATTCTACTTTTGTACGTGTGTATGATAATTTAGACGCGTGTGATGATCTAATTAATTAAACAAATGTTAATTACCTCAATTGTTACTATGATATAATACGTCTCCGGATTTGAAAATTTCATCATCCGGTAATGTTATTATTATCGTCCTTTAAACGCACCTGTGCAATGAAAAAATTCAGTTAAAAGACCGATTGATGGTGCATTTAATTTGGTTCTCATGTCACATAGATTAGGAAAAATCATTAGAATTTAAAGATAATCTTTGTTAGTTTTTGACGTTGAAGGTGTGGGTGCGTGGCTTAATTTGTGTCCAAGAAATGGGATAGAGTATTAGAGTGTGCATGTTTCTAATAAATAATTGTAAGGCAAAGTATATAAGGCTTGTATTTGTGTGGGTGACAATTGTAATCCAAATATCCGATCCAATGTGGTGGTTGGAAGATCTCCATCTGAATACTCCCCATTATCCTCCCAATTAAGCATGTAATCAAAGGGTAAGATTACTTGTTGGCTGTAAAATGGTCTATAATTAGCTAAGCATCAATCTTAATAAACTTCTCTACGTAACTACTATCCAATTACTCATCAATAAGTTCTACATACAATTCATGGATATGTGCTATATATTAGCTCATCGAATTGTGAATACACGTACTATATATACTAGATATTACCATCTGTATACGTGAAATAGACATTAGCGCACCGAATTGTGAATGCACTATATATGTATGCTATATATTGCTACAATGGACAAGATGTGTATACGTGAAACAGAACATTAGCGCTTCGAATTTGTAAATGCATGCATAATGATATGACTACAGTGGACAAGATGTCTAATTAATTAGGGTTAACTAATGACATAGCTTTTACTAGTACGTAGACTACGTACAATTGTAAAAACATGTTGAGAATTTTTTCTTCCCTTTTTTTTTTTTTTCTTTTTTCTTTGTGGTGTCATTGAGGTCCATTTTCATGTTTTCAGTGTGTAGTGGTAAATTGTAATACAAGATGACACCACTTTCTTTTCTTGGTGTTCTTTGGATTTCTCCTTGTCAAAAATAAAAATATAAAATAACAATACTTGAGGACTGGGGGTGGGAGAATATGGGTTGAGCCAGGCTAGCCGTGTGGATTGGGGAGAGTTCTAGAGTTACCACAAATCTGATCAGGTTACATAGTGAACAGAAGCCCATGTTGGTCTTGGTAGGTGTGATGTGAGCGTTCATTTTGGTCTTGGTTGGGCTTGGACTAATTAAAAGGCGGTAGATTTAGCTCAGGTCAATCTTATAAATAATGGGTCATTTGTGAAACACTAGTTTTTCTTGGAAAAGACTACCCAATTGTTTTTTCGACAAAAAAAGAGTTAAGTTTCAACATTGACCACCAAAGCACGTGATTATTCCTTCGATTTTTTTTAATTCATTATATAGATTTCTAGGTCCTTCTTATGATCATGTTTCCCCTCTACTATTTTTCTCTTGAGGAGGTTCATTTGGAATATAAGAGTACCTAAAAACTTGCGGAATGTTAAAACGCACCCAACAAGTTATTAGTCAGGTTGTCTAATCCGAGAAAATGAAATGTTTGAGCGAGATGGGCAACTTTCTCAGAATTGAAAGACGCTGCTTATTGTCGACTTTTATACAGCACAAAACTGAAACTGAAGTAATGTGGACTTTTATAGGGTTTGCTAGCGCTATTCTTCAAAATAAGTTGGCTAAGACAGTAAGATATGGTGAATTTGTCATACAAATACTCCCTCCTAATGTTTTTCTTTTTCTTTTTTTGAAGAGATATAGTAACATTTTAGGTTTGCATATATACAAAAAAAATTCTTATATCTAGTTCAGATTCAGATTAGATTAGATATAAGATTCGCTTGTTTTCTTTACTCCTTATATATCAGAATCTTACTAGCGAGTTGACAGCAAAAAGTGACACCATTATATATATGTGACATCTCACCAAAAATCTGAACTGATGGTCGGTTGAGACCTATAGAATATATCCGTTTCTTAACAATAGACCCGGGTTTTTCCACTATTAGAGCGATTAAGGGACTATATACCTTATTATTATCCAGAAAATTGTAGTAGTGTTAGCTAGGTTCATTATTGTATATTAACCATTGCCTGGATTGTTAGTTAATCATATTGTACGTTGCGATCATTATTTAAGGGGCTCAATTTAGTTCTTCATGAGCAAGTCTAATTTGAAGAAGCATGTACCCTATGAGAGAGATACATATCCAACATTGTACTTTGTCCTTTTTTTTATAATACTACTAACATTAGATTCATAATCCAAAGGAACAGAAAGAGTACGTAGTTCTCGATGCTCCTATAAAATGGGATGCCTTTCCATGAACAAGAAACCATAGACAATAACAATATATGCACACTATAATTATATATTAGCCAATTTCTCGTACTAGTTTCTCCCTACTAAAAATATGGAGAACTTACTCGAAATAAGCTTCACATTTCTCCTTGCTCATATTTTCTTATACTTCTTCTTCCATGATAAAAATGGGCTTCCTTCAAATTGGCCTGTAGTAGGGATGGTTCCAGCAGTACTCGTGAACATCCATCGAATTCACGACTACTTAGCCGAGAAACTGTCTATAGCTCAATTGAGCTTCCTCTTCAAGGGTCCATGGTTCCCAAACACGGACCTATTGGTCACGGCCGACCCGGCTAACGTGCACCATGTCATGAGCAAGAACTTTGGCAATTATCCAAAGGGTCCTAAGTTTAAGGACATCTTTGAAATCATAGGTGATGGATTTTCCAACACTGATTCTCCTATTTGGGACTATCATCGAAATTTGGCGAAATCGTTTCTTGGTCACGCTAAATTCCATAATAATTTAGTGAACAAAGTTGTGGAGAAACTAGAGGGTGGACTAATACCTGTCCTCGACCATGTTAGTAAGCAAGGTATTGAACTTGATCTACAAGATTTGTTAGGAAGGTTTACATTTGACACAATTAGCACCATCATCATGGATTTCGATCCTAAGACGCTTTCGATTGGTTTGCCTACGATCGTTCCCAATGTTGCTAAGGCTTTGGAGGTAGTCGAGGAGGTAGTCTTGTATCGTCATGTGTTACCGTCATTTGTATGGAAATTTCAAAGATGGTTAGGCGTCGGCCTAGAAAAGAAGCACAATGAAGCTTGGAAAATCCTCGACGATTTCGCTTACAATTGCATTGATATTAAGAGATCGCAAATTTTAGAGACGAGCAAGAATTTACCTACGGTAAAAATCAATGATCAGACGACGATGGGCAATGATTTGTTAACGTTGTACATGCAAGAAAACTCGAAAAATAACACAAGTGTACAAGACAAAATCAAAGATGACAAGTTTTTGAGAGACACTGCTCTAAACTTTTTTATAGCAGGTACAGGTACTACTAATACAGCATTATCGTGGTTCTTTTACCTCCTCTCGAAGAACCCACGAGTCGAATCAAAGATTCGAGCAGAGCTCGAAGAAATGATCATCGATGATAAACCAATGGAGGACATATGGAAAAACTCGAGAGAATTGTTGAGCAAGCTAACTTATCTTCATGCAGCATTATGCGAGACCCTAAGATTGTATCCGCCAGTGGCGTTTCAGGCAAAAAATCCTGCTAAGCCAGACGTGCTCCCGAGTGGACACAAAGTGACGCCTAGTATACAGATTATTATCAGTATGTACGCGATGGGGAGAATGAAGTCGATTTGGGGGGACGATTGTTGCGAGTTTAGGCCGGAGAGATGGATAACCGAGGAAGGGAAGATCGAGCACGAGCCGTCTTACAAGTTCTTAGCGTTTAACGCGGGGCCGAGAACTTGCGTAGGGAAAGACATGGCATTCACGCAAATGAAGATTGTTGCGGCAACTATGATAAGGAAGTATCGTATTGAAGCTGTGCAAGGGTTTCCTGTTGTTCCTAATGTATCCATAGTTCTTCATATGAAACATGGGATTAAGGTCAAGGTTGTTCGTCTTCAACCGTAATTAACAATTATGAGGATGTCGCGTACGAATGAAGCTAAGCCGAATAAGCAGCATGAATGGTTCAATTCGATCATCCACAAGCTAAGGACTTGATGTATCAGAATTTCGAGCCATATATATATAATCGATCAAATTGCAGAAGTTCTATCTCGATATTTCGCTCAAGTGACTAGCATGAAGGATTTTTGACCCAAACTAAAAGCTTGAAATTGTTATTAGAACTCCATCCTAGGATCAAACTATGGTTTTGGCAAAATATTACGGAGTATTGTCTAAGACATACTCCATGGTAGATTTCCCCAATTCGACAAAAAACGCACGCTAATTTCAACAAGTGACCCGAGGGGGAGGGGCTTTATGGACCCCATAAACGAGTGAACCGCACCCTCATATTCAAAAACATCCATTTTTAGGGCGTCCATGGCACTTTCTTGAGCATGTTTATATACTTTTGAAAAAGAGGCCAAAGTGGTTAAAATTGGTCAAAATCAAAGGTTATAATCCACGGTTTTTCGGTGTAAAATGAACTCGAAATAAAATTGACTCAAATTTTTCCAGAAAGCCCGTGGGGATATTATGATGAATTTTACAAAATATTAGAGGGCACAAAACCTATGATAGATTTCAAAAATGCACAATAACCTAAATGTGTGACTTGTGGCGAAAGAACTGAATGAAGGGCTAAATGGGAGAAATCGACACTTTTATTCCATCAAGGCCATTCCCAAAGTGTCCATGATAATGTTTGAGAACATTTTTCTACTACCAAGTAATTGTCCAGAAGCAAATAATATAATCTACGATTTTCGATCCAAAATGACCCTGAGTAACAAATGGCTCAAATTTTGGTGGGATCCCCATAGGATCATAATATAATATATTTTGGAGTAAAAAAATTATTAGAGCTGAAAACTTATATCATGTGTCTCATATCAGTTTAATACACACAATAGTCTCTATATGTAACGTGTGCCAGTGCAGCATCAAGTAGCAACATTAGCGGCTCCAACGTACCCGAAAAAATGTCATAGTTTCATAAATTGGGCCATGTAATTGGTTTAACACAAAGATTGGGCTAGTTTCTTAAAGCCCATATTAGATTTGTAAAATGTACACGTGTCCATTTAGCAGCTATAAGCAGCAAAAGGCTCAAAATATAGCAGGGCCCACCTCACTGGGCTTCACGATCCACAGCTTCTCTCTCTTCTGTAGTTCTTCGTAAAAATTCAAGAAAAAAAATAATAACAAAAATGGCAAGTATTTTAAGATTGCCCCATTTGCCAGCTTCATCAATTAAATCTTTTTCTCCTAAATCCACTCGAAGTTCCAATTTCAGATTTTCAAATTCTAACGGTCTCTCTATTATGGCGCGCAATTCCAACGGTCGGGAACCCTCTTCCACCAACGGTCTACCTTCTTCTATTTCAGGTTTGTCTCTTTGTTTTGTTCATTGGGTTGCTTATTTTAATTGCATTTGAAAGTGGGTTTCCCTGCGTTTAGCGTCTTCGTATTAATATTATATGGTGCATTTAGGTGTTTTTTTTGCTGCGTTTAGCGTCTTTGTTAATTATTAGTGGAATAAAACTGTCGTACATCCTAGACGGAAGACTTTGAGACATTGGGGTAATTATGTTGGTCAAAGGGTGCATCATATATGAAATGGAAATTTGATTCGAAATGGGCACTTACACATGGAACGGTGGTCAATACCGGAGTCAACGCAATTTGGCCGGAAATACCAATTTTGGTGCTATGTGTTAAAATTTCTCAACTTAAAAGTGTCATTTGGCAGAAATGAACATAAATGTGCTACCTTTCAAAATCGCAAACTTAAAAGGTGCTAGCTGTCAAATTTTCCTAAAATGTGTGAGCTAGTCCTATATCGAAAGACTAACTAGGTAATGATATTGCCATAATGCCAGCTAATTTTAGGATAAAATCTCGCTTGGGCCTATGTGCTTTTATATACAATGTGATCAATGTATATAAATTCTATTGTCGAAAAGATTGAGTTTTCGGATTTTTCTTTAACCATAGTAGCTAAGTTATGTGTTAATACTTTGCACTTACATATGTGTAGTTAACGCTAGACAGTGTAGTGTTGCCTGCTTGGTGATTCGTGTGTCGTATAAGTGGTAATGTTGTTTGGAGGCAGAGTAATCGGGTTTCGTGATTTGGGTATCTTGTAGGTAAAGCAGAAGCAGATGTCATAGTAATTGGGAGTGGCATTGGAGGACTTTGTTGTGCAGGACTTTTGTCAAGATACGGGGAAGACGTAGTCGTGTTAGAGAGTCATGACCAACCTGGGGGCGCCGCGCATTCATTTGACATTCAAGGCTATAAATTTGATTCCGGGCCTTCTCTATTCTCCGGATTTCAGTCCCGAGGTCCCCAAGCTAATCCACTCGCACAAGTAAATCTCGAAATCTGGTGTTTCATGCATATATGGTTTACTTACCTGAAAATAAGACGAGTTTGTTTAGTTAATGGTTTTGCTTAACAATTGGTAGGTCTTGGATGCCCTAGGCGAAACCATACCTTGCGCCAAGTATGATTCATGGATGGTTTACTTACCTGAAGGCGACTTTTTGTCTCGAATAGGACCTACCGAATTCTTGAAGGTGCTTACATCTGCTCTTGTTAAGTTATCTTGTGTGATAATTAAGAAGTAGGATCATTTTCCGGAAGAGAGTATTTTTCATGAGAAGATTAGTTTAATCTAATTGCACAATTTTCGGACATGTAGTGACTTGCTTAATTAGTCTTTGTATGATCTCAGGATCTTGAGAAGTATGCAAGTTTGGAGGCTGTTCGAGAGTGGAAAAAACTTCTTGTGAGTATTACTGTCTCCTCTGTCATGTTATATTTTCGCCATCCTGAGTTTGAAAGGCGAAAAATGGGTTGTTCAAGTCATACTAATTAAACTGCTGCATTTTGCAGGATGCCATACTTCCCCTGTCTGCAGCAGCTATGGCTCTCCCTCCCTTATCTATACGAGGGGATTTGGGTGTCGTTTCAACTGCTGCAGCCCGGTATGCTCCTTCTTTACTGAAATCTTTCGCGCAGATGGGCCCCAAAGGAGCTCTTGGTGCTACAAAGCTTCTCCGGCCTTTCTCTGAGATACTTGATTCTCTGGAGCTGAAAGATCCTTTTGTTCGGAATTGGGTGGATCTTCTAGCCTTTCTTCTAGCAGGTGTCAAATCTAATGGTATACTATCAGCAGAGATGGTAACTATTGTCTGATAATTACCTCATTTTAGTCCATATGATACTAGTAACCATCGTTGTAGTTAGTTTATCGCGTTCATATTCTTCCAAACAAGTAGATAAACAAAACATGAGCATGTTTCCACTGCATTTTGCTGATGTATAATAATTCCGTTCTTTTTTTGTTTAAACTTTGTAGATTTACATGTTTGCCGAGTGGTACAAGCCGGGGTGTGTTCTTGAGTACCCTTTGCAAGGAAGTGGAGCAGTCGTTGAGGCATTAGTTCGTGGAATTCAGAAATTTGGAGGGAGGGTCTCCCTTCGATCCCATGTCGAGAAAATTATTGTAGAAAATGGCCGTGCAGTTGGCGTTAGATTGAGAGGTGGTCAAGTAAGTGTGACATTTGCTAACTGAAAGGTAACAGCATCTAAATTCCTCTGCTGAGTGGAAACTTACCTTTGTTCAGCTTTCTCACAGATTATACGAGCGAAGAAGGCCGTTGTAAGCAATGCTTCTATGTGGGATACCTTGAATTTGGTGCCTAATGACGCCTTACCAAAGTCGTTCCAAGAGAGGGTTAGATCGACTCCACAGTGTGAATCATTTATGCATCTTCATCTGGGTTTTGACGCAGAGGTAACCCGTCCACATCCTGTTATCGTGTTGTATATTCGTTAGCATAGTTAGTTCTGATCTTATACTTTATATTTAACCTAGAGGTCCTGCTTAAGCTGTTTCCTTGAGTTGCTCAGATCGCGTGTTTTTGATTGATTTATTTCTTCAGGGAGTGCGCGAAGACCTTGACATTCACCACATAGTTGTAAATGATTGGGCAAGAGGAGTAGATGCAGATCAGAATGTAGTTCTGATATCTATTCCCAGTGCACTGAGCCCGAATTTAGCACCCCCTGGTAAACATATACTGCATGCATATACACCAGGAACAGAACCATTTGAACTGTGGGAAGGGCTTGACCGCAGAAGTGACGAATACAAAAAACTCAAGGCTGAGAGAGCTGAGGTATGTCCCTGTCTCCCTTCTTTTCGGACTGCTGCAGTCGTTCTTAGATCGGGGAAACAGTTTAACTAAGAAGCCATTCGAAAATTCAGGTGATGTGGAAAGCGGTAGAGCGAGCAGTAGGTCCGGGCTTCAGCAGGGAAAAATGTGAAGTGAAAATGGTAGGCACACCTCTAACACATCAAAGGTTTCTAAGAAGAAATAGAGGAACATATGGACCTGCCATTGAAGCCGGGAAAGGCACATTTCCGGGACATTCAACTCCTATACCGCAACTGTACTGCTGTGGAGATTCTACATTTCCTGGCATTGGAGTTCCTGCTGTTGCTGCAAGTGGTGCCATTGTGGCTAACTCACTTGTTTCTGTGTCTCAACACTCTGAACTTCTCGACGCAGTTGATATATGATAGTAATCATAGTATCAGTAGAACACTGTAAAGTCTGTCACAATTACATACATCACATATTGACCCCTGCAAACTCAACTGTTACACCTTGTAACTTAAACTTCACGCTTTGTATACAAATTTGACTCACCATTAACCAATTTTCGGACACTGCAGTGTCAAGAGAGTGTATGTATCATGTATGCAAGGGTAAAGTCAAGAACAAGGAAAGTGCAATGAAGAGAGTCCAAACTTGAAAATTTCTGTTACTCTCACCAACTCTCTATTCAACTTTTTGTGGTACATTAGAGCTAGCCTTCTAGTAAAGGGTTGAATTTGTACTAATAAGTAGTCGAACCTGTAACTTTATGCACTACTTTGGAGTTTGGACGGATTCTTTAATGATTTAAATTACCAAAAGGAACGTTCTAGCAGAAATGTGCAGATGTTAACTAGTTCAACTGATAAAGTCATTGGACATAGTATGACATGCACAACCAAGATTCGATACTCGTATGCAAAAACTCATTCGCACCAATAAATTTGGATAGGAGAGTGAAATAGAAGTCGATTCCCAATGATTTGTAATTTATTACCACATATTTGGAGCAACAACAACAACAATAATGTTTTGAAGTGGAGTAACAAATTATGAAGAGAGAGACTAGTGGAGCAATCTTGGTCAGTTTCTTAGTAGCTGGGCAATGTTGAAAGTGAGAGCTTAAGCCCCAAAAAAAGTTGGAAGTATGAAAATCTGGGAAGAAAGTTGAAATAGAATACAGCATAAGCTGCTAAGTAGGTCAGCCATATTCAGTTGCACCAACTATTCTGGTCCTACTAATCCACTGTTACCTTAAACATTAGATCAACAATATCGTTCACTTGGTAACCTAAAGCTCACCCTCTTTAAAAATGTCATTTGATGATATAATTCTCTACGTTTCAATATAACGAAATTACTTATACGTAATACGAGTAAAATATATCACTCATACGCTCATGTCACATCACATCAAAGTACAAAACTGATGCAAAATCCCGCTGTAGCGCTATAGATAGGTCATCCAAACATACCATCAGATCTTTCATTTTTTTAACGTTGTCTGATATACATATGTTGTGGTATATAAATATTAATATGATACAAAACAACAAAAGTATCAATAATTAAAATCACTCAAAAGTCTTGAGATTTCGTCTTGCACGCTAAAGTAACGGTCACCTTCATCATGCATACTAGTATTTCACCAACCTTATAAAAAAAAAGTACAAGTTGATTAACATCTTCATCTAATTAAACCCCCATCTATAAATAGAGATGGGAGTTTTTCCAAAGTATCCAATTAACAAAATATTGTCCTAAAAACAACATACATCTTGCATTCACTACCTACTAATTATGGGATATATTGAATATCCCGAAATTTTTCTTGCAATAATATGTTTCTTGGTCACTTGTTACTTAACAAGAAATGGCCTCCCATGGAACTGGCCTTTCTTGGGCATGTTCCCAAGTCTTTTGGTACACATCGGTCGTGTTCATGACCGTTGTGTCGAAATTATGCAAGCCACAAATTGTACATTTTTATTCAAAGGTCCATGGCTTATTCCTAACATGGACTTATTTCTCACAGTTGATCCTTCCAACATCCAATATATCATGAGCACAAACTTTGCAAACTACCCCAAAGGAGATGAGTTCTCGAGGATTTTCGACATCTTAGGCAACGGAATCTTCAACTCTGATGGAGAATTGTGGAAGTTTCAGAGGAAGATTACGCGTGCTTTGATAAATCATCGGAAATTCATGCATTTTCTAGTGAAGGTTACGTATGACAAGATCGAGAAAGGACTAGTTCCTATACTCGAAAATGCTTCTAATGACAACAGCAACCAAGTCATAGACTTGCAAGATGTGTTCCAGAGGCTCACATTTGATACTACATGTTTGTTAGTGACGGGGCATGATCCTGGTTGTCTCTCCCTCGAATTTAAGGATGTGCCCTTCTCTAAGGCTTTAGATGATGCAGAGGAAGCCATAGCCTTACGACATATGGTCCCTGAGAAGATATGGAAGCTACAAAAGAAACTAGGGATAGGACATGAGAAGGTGTTGAGCCAAGCTTGGAAAATCCTTGATCATTTCATTGACAACATTGTATCAATGAAGCGCATAGAACTCGCGCATAGTAGTGGAAGATCGTCCTTACTCGAAGGGGGGAGTGATGATCTATTAACGACTTTCCTTGAAGGAGATGTTCATGAAATCGCAGGAACTAATACTAAACAGGACAAGTTCTTAAGAGACGCTATATTAAACCTTATGCTAGCAGGGCGAGACACTACGAGTTCAGCTCTCACATGGTTTATTTGGCTCGTAACACAAAACCCCAAGGTAGAAGAGAAAATTAGAGATGAGATAAGGAAAAAGGTTAACATTCCTACTGACCATGATCCAACCAAGAAACTGCATGTTTTTGAGTTAGAAGATGCAAAAAACCTAACATATCTCCACGCAACATTTTGTGAGTCTCTAAGGTTATACCCTCCAGTTCCATTCCAACACAAGTCACCTACGCAACCGGATACCTTACCAAGCGGACACCATGTCACACCTGGTATGAAAATCGTCTTCTCATTGTACACAATGGCGAGAATGAAGGGGATATGGGGTGACGATTGCTTAGAGTTCAAGCCAGAGAGGTGGATCACAGAGCAAGGGAAGATCAAATACGAGCCACCTTATAAGTTCTTGTGTTTCAATGCCGGTCCGAGAACTTGTCTAGGTAAAGAGGTGGCTTTTAATCAAATGAAGATGGTTGGTGCAACTTTGATTCATAACTATGATTTTAAGGTTGTGAATCAACAACATGCAGCTGAACTTGATGTTTCAGTCATTCTTCATATGAAGCATGGTTTGAAGGTCAAGGTTAGCAAGAGATGAAGCAATGGAGATTTGTAAAATTTGAGTACTTTGATTTTTAGCTGAAATGTGAAGATATAAATGTCACATTATGCTAATATAATGTGTGATTTTTGTATTAATTTTTTTAATTAAATTTAAATAAGATATGATTGTTTGCCAATATTTTTTTATTCCCCCCTTTCCCTAACGAAATAGTGAAACCATGAAGAGAAATCAAAAGGATCAAACATCGAGTTTGGAGCACCAGCATAAGTAGAAAGGAGCTGGACTAGATTTACTTCAAATGGTAAACTATTTACCCCCATCTTCTCTAAACCTAATAGTCAAGCCAGCCTACCAAACTACAAATATAAATTTCAATGAGTTGAGCAAATGAATTGGCTGGGTATCAAACAGAAACAAGGACAACATAAGTTAAAAGCACAATGTTCTGAGATTAAGAGAAGTAACCTAGTCGGGAAGTGTCTCTGATCGTCTAATCAAGTTGTGCTATAACAGTCTCCTCCACCACAGACCAGCCCGTCCTGCTAGGCTTTTCATGGTCCACTCTCTCAAAGCAACTCTGAAGAATATAAACCCAGAAATCATAAAAATTAAGCGCAAAGAAGCTGTTAACAATTACTACAAGAATATTGGTAGTGAAGAAGGTGTTATAGGCTTATACATGAACAAATAAACAGTTGTGCAACATTGAAAGCCATGAGTATATAGTCAAACTCACCTTTGAACATGTATATACCAAAAAGGTCATCCAATTCCAGCTATCCAACAAATCTCTTTGCGCCCCAGTGGCTCCTTCTTGGAGAAAATATACTAATGGAGGCATAAGCTGCATTTCATAATGCCTGGATTCACCACAAAGGCCACATGGTCCAAAGTCTCCAACACTTCCAGTAGCCAACAGAGGCTTCCCTCCAAAAGAATACCTAAACAACAGAGTCTTGACATTAGGGATATTCATAAATAACCATTTTTTTTCTTGAAAACTTAAAGGAACAACAACAACATCTTTAACTCCAGTGCCGTAAAGGCTCCCGCCATAAGGCGGGGTAAGGGGGGGTCGGATGCACGCAAGCCTTACCCCTACAGAAACATAGAGAGGCTGCGCACGGATGACCCAAAATGAAAATTGCTTCGAGAATCGCACCGACTGATTGCTACTTCACAAAATAAGAAGCACATACAGTTTTATGAGCCATTTTGCTTTATTCCATTATATCCCAAAAACCAAAGAATAATTAGTCTTTGGCTCCATTGAAAACTTAAAGGAAAGGAAAGGGAATTTAGATGTGGACAGATGTTGAAAACAAAGCTTAACCAGGTGTAATGGTGCGCGCACAAACATCTTCTAACCCACCTCTTCCCTGTTAAGAAGGGGAGGCAAGCTTCTTAACTTGATCTTAGGTATCTGTTTGAGTACCATTGCTATGTTGCATAAGCACAGTTGCTCAGCCTTTACGAATAAATATCTAGAGAACTACCCTGCCTGAAGATGGAGTCTCTTCAGAGGCAACGGAGGTCATGACACTTATAACGATAAATTTTTTTTCCTGAGCTCATTACCTGAAACACTGCTCTGGGCATTGATCAACCCTTTTCTTAAACTTTAGGTAAGTTCTGTCAGCATTCAGAGCCTTATCATACTCATAGCTTTCCTCTTCCCAGGTTTCTTCCTGATTAGTCTCGTCCAAAGGTGACGATTTACTCGGACAGGGAGGTGCCAAAATCTTGCAGGATTTATCTTCTTGATAGCATATGTAAAAGCAAGGTAACACTGCGGAAAGAAAAGGTCCAATACATTCATAGCTAGAAAACAGAGATAAAATAGAAATGAAGAAAAACTGTGAGAACAACACAAGTCTAGCCACAATTCCGTGAAGCAGAAGCACCGTGTGAGGCCAAGACCCAAAAATAAGACCACAATCACCACATCACAGGGAAGGACTAGAGGTAAGTTCAATAAGAAATGCAAAACAGCAGTCAGATAAGTTCAATAATCCCCATTTTTAGGAAAGTTTAAACTTGGTACGCACAACAGGCTCAATAATACTCCTCAATCTGCTGTAACCGGTGTTGGAACAAACGAAAGCCCTAGTTACATTCAATGGCTGCTGAACTAAAAACAGCGCCATCAAATAGTCTCATTGAACAAGTTATAAAAGCGTGCTCCAAAAGCCTATGCAGACAGCAAGAGTTAATGTACTTCTGAAGGTTCTTGTGCCGTTGTGAGTATAGGTTAGCTCATTCAGCTATTTTTAAAATTTTTTAAGCGAAATACTAGTTCTGAATGCAGGTCAAGTAACAAGGAGAGGCTATCTGAGAGGAACTTACCAAGACTTAAGCTATCAACTTCTCTACATTTTGGGACCATTGGAAGGGCTTTTTTGGAACCCTTCGTATGCTTCCTAGTGCCTTTTTTCGCAGAGCTTGGAGCAAGGTTAACAGCTTCAGAAAAAGCTAAAGCCAAATCTTGTAAGTTCAGATCTTCATTGTCTCCATTATCTTCTGATGCAGGTTTAAATGAGTATAGGTCATCCCACCACTTTGACTCTGAAGTAGAAGAGGCTAATGCAGTTGAATGAGACTCATCTGACTTGCCAGATACTGCGTCAGTTATTGGTTCCTCAAATTTATCAGGCTTCTGAACACGAATAGCACGCCAGCTATGAGATCAACGAAGTGGCAATATGAGGAAGCAAGTATTGATGTGATTGGCGGCTAGTTGTAACCTTAAAAACTAAGAAACATTCAAGTGGCGCATACCTCCCACAATGTACATCCGTGCAACTGAAAACATATATAATACGCTCTTCTATTTTCAAGGCCGCAGTAGTGATTGGTGCATGAACCTAAAGAAAGGGTATCATCTCTTACGTTTGAAATAAGAACATTTAGTGGCAAATTAAGCTCAATGTGCAATTTACCTGTGTGATGAGGCAGAGATCTTTTCCACAGGTTTTACACTGTAACAGTTCCGGGTCTAAACATGACTCAGAGAAAGGCAAGTCCTTCATAAAAGGAAGCAAAAGTGAGAAATATGCCTTCATGAAGAGAAGCAAGCCGAGTAGTAGGAAAGTACTTACAGGAACTCCGCCCACTTTAGTTGTATAATGATTGGAGGTCTCTCGATTATCATCAGCCCAAGGTCCAGGTACGCCAAGACTCACTTCTCCCATAGCTAGAGTAACTGAAAGGCGCACAAAACTAATAAAGGTGAAAAATCCTAGATCAAAGTTCATGAAAGCTTGAACTTTACTGTTGGAAAAACACTCATTATGGTATCATGCAAAAAACCTAAAGAGGTATGCTACCTTTATCTTAAATTATATTCCAATCACTTAAATACACGGACATGCCCTAGAGCTCAAAGGAGGATCGGATGTACGATTACCACTAAGTTAAAAACACAAAAAGGCCATCTCCGAATGACCCTTGATGAAAATCGCATCAAGGTGGCATCGACTGACTTCTATTTCACAATATTAGACGAGGCATTAAGTCTAGTGGGACATTCTACTTCATGTTTAGGAAAAAACAAGAACATAAGTACAATCTTTGAGCAAAGAACTCGGCTAACTAAACCACAATCCCATAACTTTCCCTGTTCCCCTGGAACAAGGGAATTCAGCCTACTAGGGAATCTGAGCAATTCAGGCCGCAATAGCGAATTGGGGTTGATAAGAATCGAACCCGCATACACTCCCATGGCTTCATAATGCAGTACAAACCCCACAACAAATTTTTCACCAAATTTTCTCTCCAAAAAAAACAATGGGAAAACTTGTTGAACAAGCTATATTGATCAATTCTACTACACTAACTCTCAATATACAAATTTTGCGGCAAAAAAACTACAAATATTGGGAAAACTTGTAGGAGGTGTTACTGCTGGCATTTCATCGAACACGTAATAGGCAAGACCAATACACTAATTTAAAACAACAATTCCGAAATCTGGGAACGACCCAGATTGCAGAGGACTACACTTGCGTAATTTATACAGGTTTAACTGCAAAAGAACAACAAAAAATTCGATCTTTGAAAAGAAAAAATTGACACATATTGGGCAACTTCGGACAAAAGGAGAGAGATAGAATGAAGCAGAATTTTTACCTGCAAATTGTAATTTGAGCTTTGATTAGTAGTGCTCAATTTCTGATTACTAGGGACAAGTAACGTAAACTTCAAGTGTTTACTTGCAATTGTTGTTTCTGTGTTGAGCAGCTTTTACCATGCGAGCTACAAAATTCTGTCCAGACTCCAGACACACAATAGGTTCTGTTTTTTCCAGCAGAGCGGCTTTGGGAGATATATAAGGTATCCCAAATTTCGTTACCAAAGTTCGATTTTTCTAGGAGTCTATATATTTTAACGGGAACAATTTGGACTTGAATCAAACAAGTTTTAACAATAAGGGTTTGTCAGTAATGGGCCTAAAAGAATCAAGGAGTAATGATTCAGGCCCATTTTACAGGTTTGGATTAAGAGGAAAAAATAGGCCTGAAATCTATTACCCCCAAAAGGCCTAAAAGTGTGATGGTTTGGTAACTCGGACTCAAAAATCAGATGATGATGATAAGAGACACGTAAGATATTCACGTTAAAATAAAGTACCCCCCAAATCATACAAGAGATTGAAAAAGACATTAAGACCGGTGAGATTTGAACTCTCAACTTCAAAGTGATGAAAAGTACGAAATAGCTCAAGCAAAACAAGTGATCAGTTATCATGTCACCCTCCTACGGTGGTTGAATTTGTTAACACATACAAAGTTGCGTTTTCCAATCATATATCGATTATTCTGATACAGTACAATCGACTCACGTAATTGCTAATCGATAAATGCTAATGAATCTTTAAAATGGAGGTTGTGTAACCAAAGAAATTCAAGTTTCATATCATCACGTTATTACTACTTTCACAAAAATTGTATACAAAGGTCCCAAGAAGTATGGTACATTGGTACCTATATAAAGATAGTATGACTATATATCTAGTATTATATCATGGATTATTTGCTAGGAATTCTACAAATTTGCGTAGCTCTAGTTTGTTACATTTTATTCATTTGCTGCTTAAAAAGTGAAAAATTTGCCTGCAAATGGTCAATTATTACTGACACACTACCATGGATTTTAATCCACATTCACCAGCTTCACCATACTTCAGTAGACCTAATGGAACGCTACAATGGTACCTTCCTTTGCCAAGGGACGTGGTTGGGGATGTCCGATTCTGTTGGCACGGTCGATACTGCCAACATCCACTACATTACGACCTCCAATTTCGCAAATTACCCCAAAGGGGATGAATATCGTAAGATATTCGATGTCATGGGCCATGCATTGTTCAACAGCGACGATGAAGATTGGAAATACCACCGAAGACTCATCCACTCGCCTCTCAAGAGCCGGAGTTACTACAATTATTCGATGGGGACGGCCTACGAGAAGCTAGAACGAGGTCTAGTTATGATACTAAACAATGCATCGGAACACAGTGAGATTTTAGACATTCAAGACGTGTTTCAAAGGTTCACCTTAGACGTTATGTGCAAGTCGATAACAGGTCATGATCCGGGATCTCTTTCGATTGATTTACCCAATGTGCCCTTTTTGAGAGCACTGGCTGATTTCGAAAGAGGCATCATATACCGCATTGCTCTTCCAAACTTGTTATGGAAGCTACAATTGTTGACAAGGTTAGGTCCTGAGTCGAAACTAAGCCACGCTCGTGGGGTTATCGGTCACTACATCTCCAACATCGTATCTAAGAAGCAACAAGAAGTTACTCTAAGCAATAGATCGAAACCAAATGAGGAAGATAATAATAACCGAGGTTCCGATTTATTGACAATGCTTATGAAAGACGATGTCACCAAGATACAAGGAAACAAAATCGACAACAAATTCTTACAAGACACTACACTGCAACAACTGATTGCAGGACAAGACACTATTAGTTCGGCTTTGGCTTGGTTCGTCTGGCTAATTGTGACGCACCCTCAAGTCGAAGAGAAGATCAGGAGCGA